>VFSX01000330.1:0-47500 GCA_016618255.1 Chlamydomonas sp. UWO 241 | reverse complement strand
TGTGAATCAAAGTGTGGGGGCTGTACTGTGCAAGTCAGGCGCTTGCTGCTGCCTTGGCCCAAAACGGCCTCCGGGATGCAACTTCCCCCTAATCAGATCCAGTGCCACTGGAGCTGCTGCTGGCATGGGCCTGGTAACTCTTGGCCTTGGTATTGTTCCTACGCACAAACACACACCTGGAAATGCACACAAACACACCTGCACGCCCGTCGCGACCGTGTAGTCGGCATAGTAGACGTTGCTCGGCGTGAAGCATATGCTGTATACGAGCACCAGCGCTCAGGCATGTTGCAACATACCGCCTTGGCTACGTGTGAGTTGAAAGGGCCAACGGCTCTGCACCGTGCACGCAGGCCCCTTTTGGCTTAGGAGTTATGCATGTGTGCTGGGAGGGGGCCTGCTGGTATGCGCCCGCCTGCCGCTCGAGGCCACAGCGCACGCAATGAGTGCTCAGTCGGGCTGACCACAGTCGTTTGCGCCACACCATGCACTGCAGATGCTCATCCTCGGGTTTGATCACGCCGCGTGGTCCAATGCGTACAACACCGGGCAAGCCATCTTGGCCCATTACAAGGCAAAGGGCGCCATCCCCGACACGAAGCTGTTTGAATCGTCGGATCTGTCAGTTCTGAAGGTGTGCTGTGCTGTGCTGTGCTGTGCTGCGCTGCGCTGTGCTGTGCTGCGATGCGATGCGATGGGATGCGACGTGCTGCGCTGCGCGGCGCGGCGCGGCGCCGCTCTGGTTGGGCCGCGCTGCGCCGCGCTGCGCCACGCTGCGCTGCGCTGCTGGACCGCGCTGCGCCGCGCGGCGCTGCGCTACGCCGCTGGACCGCGCTGCGCTGCGCTGCGCTGCGCGGCGCCGCTCTGCGCCGCGCCGCGCTGCGCCGCGCTGCGCCGCTCTGCGCCGCGCTGCACTGGGCCGCGCTGGGCCGCGCTGGGCTGCGCTGGGCCGCGCTGGGCTGCGCCGGGCTCACACACACTGCCCGCGCCCCACACCTCGCTCGAGGCGCCAAGCACCCGCCCACCTGCCCTGCCCACCTGCCCACCTGCCCACCTCCCCACCTGCCCACCTGACCACCTGACCACCTGACCACCTGACCACCTGCCTGGCCGCCGACCCGCCCACCGGCCCACCTGTCCACCTGTCCACCTGCCCACCTTTCCACCTGGCCTGCCCCGCTTCCGCCCATTCCACAGCTCCTCATCGAGCACCGTGCGCCAGAAGGCGAGGTGCACAGGTTGCGAGAGCCTGTGAAGAACCTGCGCCCCATCCCAGCCGACGACCAACGCACCCGCCCACCTGCCCTACTCACCTGCCCACCTGGTCTGGCCTGCGCCGCTTCCGCCCACCTGCCCACCTGCCCTGCCCACCCGCCCACCACCCCTGCTGGCCTGTCCACCTGCCTACCTGCCCTGCCCACCTGCCGACCACCCCTGCTGCCCTGCCCACCCGCCCACCACCCCTGCTGGCCTGCCCACCTGCTCACCCGCTCACCTGCCCCGCTCACTGGCCCACCTGGCCTGCCCTGCCCAGCTTCCGCCCATTACGCAGCTCCTCATCGAGCACCGTGCGCCAGAAGGCGAGGTTCACAGGTTGCGAGAGCCCGTGAAGAACCTGCGCCCCATCCCAGCCGACGACCCGCGCGTGGTGGCTCTGATCCGTGACCACCCAGGCCAGGTTCTGCCTCCGACAGAGTTTGCAGACAGGCCAGGTTGGTTCTTCCCCCGGAGGTAGCATCTAACCTAAAGACTGGTGCTTGTGGTGGATTTAGTACGAGACGTGCGCCCCATCCCATCCGACGACCCGCGCGCGGCGGCTCTGATCCGTGACCACCCAGGCCAGGTTCTGCCATCAACAATGTTTGCAGACAGGCCAGGTCGGTTCTTCACCCGGGGACACC
Source organism: Chlamydomonas sp. UWO 241 (assembly GCA_016618255.1). Classification (NCBI taxonomy): domain Eukaryota; kingdom Viridiplantae; phylum Chlorophyta; class Chlorophyceae; order Chlamydomonadales; family Chlamydomonadaceae; genus Chlamydomonas; species Chlamydomonas priscui. The sequence continues at coordinate 45,599 of VFSX01000330.1, read as the reverse complement.
GCTCGTGCGGTTTGCCTTTCCGGACACGTGTCGTTTCGGACCCGCCCCCGCAAAGCTGATGAAAAAACACAAATCATTGAAAGCTTGGTTGGTGGGGGCATGGCTTGCAATCGACAGTGTTTGCAGACAGGCCAGGTCAGTTCTTCACCCGGGGAGAGTATCTGAGAGGGTCACATGGTTTGCCTGTAGGGATCCTGTAGGGCCCTCTCATCTGGTCATGCACATGATTTATTATTATTATTAACGTTGCATATTGTACGGGAGGTGAGCCTTCGCTGTGTTTGCATGTGTGTGTGTGTGGGGGGGGGGGGGCATGATTGTTTAATGTCATCGCGGGGGAAAGCTTTCGGCGTTGTCGCCGTTTTGCCGCCCCAAGTCCCGAGTCACTTCGTTCCTCGAGAACGCCGTCATCTTCCAACCCTCCTCCCGACCCTCCACCCTCCCCTGCCGTCACCACCCCGCAGTGTTTACCAACACGCGCCAGATTCTCGATATTGAGGAGGTGATGCAGCAGTGCAAGGACACAGATTGGGCGCCCGTTTTGGCAGGGACGAACTGGACTGGGGTGGAGTGCCAGGCGTACGCCTTTGGGACCAACACCTTCCTCGAGGGCATGGCTGTCATGCAGCAGACAGACCTGTTTGTCAGCATGCATGGCTCAGGTGAGAGAGGGGGGGGGGGGGAGAGAGGGAGAGAGAGATAGACAGGGTGAGAGAGGGAGAGAGAGAGAGAGGGGGAGAGAGAAAGAGAGAGAGAGGGAGAGATGGAGAGAGAGTGAGGGGGAGAGAAAGAGAGGGAGAGAGGGAGAGAGAGAGAGAGAGAGAGAGAGAGAGAGGGGTTCACGGAGCAGACTGCCAACCCCTGCTGGGGGTGCCGGCCATGTGGGTCTGTCCTGTGCAATCATGTATGGAAAGAGTGGGAGAACGGTGCAGAAACGCGTGCAGAGGCCTACGGGCGTTGTCATGTGCATGGCCACAGGGAGCGCATTGTTCTTGGGCTGGGCATCAGAAACGGCTTGGATTAGCGCAGGGGGCGCAGGGAGCAGCTTTGGGGGGGGCGGGGGGATTTCAATTAATTGTCTGGAGCCAGTCTGGAGCCATCTGACTGAAACTCCGGCTCCATGACTCCGAAGTCCGGCTCCAAACGCCGCACAAAAAATGGCAGGGAGCGTAGGGAGTGCCAGCAGCGTAGGGGGCGCAGGGCTCTTGGGCTGGTCGGAAACTGCTCGGATGAGTGCAGGGAGGGCAGGGAGCAGTATTTCGGTTAGCCACCACGCAAAAGTGTGTTTGCGGTGTGAGATTGGCCGATTTGGGTCGGCGCTGCAGGGTGAGATTGCGGGATTTTCGACCCGAAAAGTTCGAAGAAATAAATTTGTTCCTTTTGTTTTCGCCAAAGCATCCTTCTCGGCGGGGTGTCGGCGGGGTGAGATTGAGGAAGTGAGCGTGAGGCCCGGGGTGAGCCATCACTTCCCCAAGATGCTTAGCGGAACCACTGGCAGGGAGCGTAGGGAGTGCGAGGAGCGCAGGGGGCGCAGGGTAAGTAGGCTGGTCACAAACTGCTCGGGTGAGTGGCCAACGGCCACTGGCCGCTCGTGTGCAAGCAGATTGGGCCCTCCAACACCAAGAGGAAAACATCCCTGCAAGTTGCAGTCTTCGTTTCCCATCTCTTACTACAACTCACTACCACCACGCGCACACTGCAGCTACATGGCCAACGGCTACTGGCCGCTCGTGTGCGAGCAGATTGCAGCACCCCAAACAGGAATAAAAACCCACCAGCACCCTTGACCACCACGCACCCACTGCAGTCACATGGCCAACGGCTGCTGGCCGCTCGTGTCCGAGCAGATTGCCTCCAGGCACAACAGCTCCCGGCTGGCGCATCCGCTGCAGTGCTGGTTTGCAAACTTTGAGGACGACGACAGCTGGGAGCCCGGTGAGGATTTATTCAATGAGGTTAAATGAGGACTCCTTACACCGTACGTGCGGCTTTTCACTCCCCCCCCGCCCCCCCCCCCTCGGCGAAGCTGACAAACTAATACAGATCGTTGGAAATCACGATTCTGGGCGTCAAAACGACGAAAACGACGAAAAACGGCCCTCGCATTAAACAACTGTAGTTTGCCCCCACATACACACTCCCCTGCACACACCCTGCAAAGGCAAAGAATATGGACGGTAAGTGTCCACACAAGGAGGGCCGTTGATATACAATCAAGGCCTTGAAAAGTGTGGGATTCTCTACTGCCGGTTTGCAACCTTGGAGGATGACGCCATCTAGGAGAGCCTGGTGAGCAGTGGTCCCTGGGAAGGATTTGAGTACTTAATTTTTTCCTGACTCGAGCTACTTTGACCGCTCATACCACGCGCAATAAATAGCGGGTGTCCACGCAACGCGTGCCGCTGGGCTGCTCTCGGCGAGAGCTTTCGAACGCACCCCTCCACGCGTTCTCCCACCAAGTGCGGGGCGGTTTTCTGCCCCGAGTAGAAATTGGGAATCTGGCCCCGAGTGGTAAACGGCTTACACGGGGATCACTGCTGGTGAGCAGATGTTTGTTCCACGCAGGCAGCCTGCCTGGCAGGCGTTCACGCGAACTGGGGGCTGAATCTGGGCATACATTTACATAAGCTCATTCATTCCATAATTTCTCTCAGACTTTCAGTAGTGTTCGTTTGATTACAGTCACGCGTGACCACGGAGGTCACAGCTCGGGGCAGAGCCAGACCTCCACCGGCCGCAGATGGTGACCCTCCGTAAGGCATGGCAGTCACCACCCACAGCCAATGTTGGGCGGCCGGACTCTGCAGCTAAGCACCACTCTCCCTAACTCGCTTCAGTTTCAAGGTCAGTGGGTCACCACGATTCAACAGGGTGGGCGGGTGGGTTCCAAAAGGCTGAAGGAACGGGAAGCCGCAAAAGGGAGCGGTGCCAGCGACCCAAGAAGACGGATAGGAAACTTGGGGTGCCAGCACCTTCAGTAATCTCACTTCACACTTGGAAAGTCTCTTCGACAGAAACTCCAGTTTTCTAATCACCTCGCGGTTCAATAGAAAACCACCATGTTCATGAGAACCGGGGACTTAACCTGGACATAAATGTCCAGATGAGCCGAAGCATCCCCATCCCCATCCCCATCCCCACCCCCATCCCCTGAAGAATCCCTTGTGGTCAATGAAAAAAAAAAACGCTAAAACCCCGACACGGCTCCGACGCACCCGCCAGGCATCTTTGAGCGCCTCGGCCTGCACGGCCTCACAGTTTCAAGGGCCCAAGCCGCACACGTCTAAACACTGTAAACCCCGACGCACCCGCCAGGCATCTTTCAGCGCCTGTGACTGCACGGCCACACGGTTTACAGGCCCCAAGCCGCACACTAAACGCCGTTAACCCCGACGCACCCGCCAGGCATCTTTGAGCTGCACGGCCACAGCATGGCGCTCAAGGCGCACGACCGGGCACATGCGGCTCAACTTCGACACAACACTTGAACCGTTTGAACCGGTCGAACTTCAACGCGAAACTAGAAGCGGTAGAACCGGTTGGACCCCCAAGCCGCACACTTAACACTGAAATCCCCGACACGCCCGCCAGGCATATTGGAGCGCCTGGGACTGTTCGGCCACAACTTGGCGCTCAAGGCGCGCGACCGCCACATGCGGCTCAACTTCGAGCACCTGAAAATGCTCATGAGGGACATTCTACCGATTCAGGCGGGTGGTTGGTTCATGTTGGCTGATCCAGATCAGTGGTCGTGTGTGTTGGGGAGGTGGTTGTGGTTGTGCGTGGCTGGTTAGTGGTTGTGGGGGGCGACCGCCACACGCGGCTCAACTACGAGCACCTGAACACGTGCATGACAGACATTCTACCGATTCAGGCAGGTGGTTGGTTCGTGTTGGTTGATCTAGATGGATGTTCGTGTGTGATGTGTGTGGGTGGGTGTGGGGGTGGTTGTGATTGTTTGGTGGTTGTGGGGGGCGACCGCCACATGCGGCTCAACTTCGACCAGCTGAAAACGCTCATGAAGGACATTCTACCGATTCAGGCGGGTGGTTGGTTCGTGTTGGTTGATCTAGATAGATGGTCGTGTGTGACGTGTGTGGGTGTGGTTGTGGGGGTGCTTGTGGTTGTGCGTGATTGGTTGGTGGTTGTGGGGGGTGACCTAAAATGAATAAACCGTAAACCCTGAACCCTCAACCCCCTCCCACCATGTCACGCTGCGCAGCGCGAGAAAGACTCGTTCTCCGCCCGGTGGAAGGACTGGACCGTCCGTCACGTACGCCGGCACGCTGTGATGGTGCCTAAACTACCAACCTTCACCCTGAACCCTGAATCCTAAACCCCCTCCCCACCACTCCGTGCCTGCGCAGCGCGTTAAAGCCTCGTTCTCAGCACGGCGCAAGGACTAGCGGACGACCCACTGATGCTGGCACGCTGTGATGGTGCCTTACTATCAACCCTGAACCCTCAGCCATCAACCATCAACCATCAACCCCCTCCCCACCACGCTGCGCCTGCGCAGAGCGACAAAGCCGCGTTCTCGGCACGGTGCAAAGCCTGGACCGTCCGTCACTCTGACGCTGTCACGCTGTGATGGTGCCTAAACTACCAACCTAAACCCTCAACCCTCAACCATCAACCCTAAACCCGCTTCCCACCACGCTGCACCTGCGCAGAGCGACAAGGCCTCGTTCTCCGCACGGTGGCAGGACTAGGAGCCTAGCGGACGAGCCACTCACGCTGGCACGCTGTGATGGTGCCTTATTATCAACCCTAAACCCTGAACCATCAACCATCAACCATCAAACATCAACCATCAACCCCCTCCCCACCATGCTGCACCTGCGCAGAGCAACAAAGCCGCGTTCTCGGCACGGTGCAAGGCCTGAACCGTCCGTCACTACTGACGCTGTCACGCTGTGGTGGTGCCTTAACTACCAACCGAAACCCTGAACCCTGAACCCTGAACCATCAACCCCCTTCCCACCACACTGCACCTGCGCAGAGCAACGAAGCCGCGTTCTCCGCACGGTGGAAGAACTGGACCGTCCGCCGCTGACGCCGGCACGCTGTGATGGTGCCTAAACTATCAACCCTGAACCCTGAACCCCGAACCATCAACTTTAAACCCCCTCCTCACCACTCCGTGCCTGCGCAGCGCGTTAAAGCCTCGTTCTCCGCACGGTGGAACGACTAGCAGACGACCCACTCACGCCGGCACGCTCTGATGGTGCCTCAACTACCAACCTAAATCCTGAACCCTTCACTGAACCATCAGCCCGCAGGCCCCTCCCCACCATGCTGCACCTGCGCAGCGCGACAAGGCCGTGTTCTCGGCACGGTGGAAGCACTAACGGATGACCCACTGACGCTGTCACACTGTGATAGTGCCTGAACTATCAACCCTAAACCCTGAACCCTGAACCATCACCCCCCTCCCACCATGTCACGCTGCGCAGCGCGAGAAAGACTTGTTCTCCGCCCGATGGAAGAACTGGACCGTCCGCCGCTTACGCCGGCACGCTGTGATGGTGCCTAAACTATCAACCCTGAACCCTGAACCCCAAACCATCAACCCTAAACCCCCTTCCCACCACGCTGCACCTGCGCAGAGCGACAAAGCCGCGTTTTCCGCACGGTGGAGCGACTGGACGGTCGCCACCAGCTTCTACGGCAACGGCACCAAGGCATACGTCAAGCACAAGAACTCAACCGCCGGCGGCGCCTGAGCGGCGGCGGCGGCGCGCGGGCCTCGCAGCGGGGCGCCTTCCTCGCTGCACCAGAGGAGGAGGGGGAGCCGACGGTCGAGGAGGGACACGTCCAATGGCAGCGGGCTCTCGCGAGGGAGCTCGGAGGGCGGCACCAGTAGCCGCGGTGAGGCGGGGGGAAGGCGCCTACCCTCCCTACCACATTCCCAACGCCTCAAGCGGCGCCTCAGGCGGCGCATTTACTTGCGCGGATCAGGCGGCGCCTCAGGCGCGCCGACCGCCAGAGGCGCCGCCTGATGCGCGCCCCTGATCGCCTCAGGCGCCGACTCGACCGCCTGAGACGCCCATCACTGCCTGAGACGCACCCCCGACCGCCGCAGGTGTTATGACCGCATTCACTGGCGCGGTCCAGACGTTAGGATTTTGGTAGGGCAGGCGCCTACCCTGCCACGGCCGCTGCCCCGGTCACTACGACAGTTTTGACAGTTTTTACATGTGCGCACCCGGAGGACCCTGGGGTGTGGGTTAAGGCCTAGACTAAAAGTCTAGGGGGGCTCTACTGGGAGAACCCGCAAGGCCACGCAGCGCGCCAGCCTACCATGTCACTACGACATGCTACGCGCCGCGAGCACTGGCTCGGTTACCACTCATTTACTTGTGTCGTGAATGGTGTGAGAATGGTAGCCGAGGTATTACTCTAGGCGCGTACCCTAGGCGCGTACCCCAGCCTGCAGCCCCGGGCTACCGGGACTGCTGCTGTGGTCAGGGTGTGCGTCACTGGTTCCGCTAAGGATCTTGGGGAAATGATGGCTTACCCCGGGCCTCACGGCTTACTCCCCAGTCTCAATCCGACAGAGGCGATTTATTGCGAACGGGGTGTGAAAACGTCAATTTCACACTTCTGGGTCGAAATTCGCGCAATCTCAACCCGACGCGCCAGCCTAAATCGGCCAATCACAACCCGAAAGTGCATTTTTGGGTTGCGGGTTGGCTAACAGAAACACTGGCGTCAGCTTGTGCGCCTGCTGAAAAGCACTGGGTTGTGCTGGAAAGAGTTGGGATGAGCGCGATCGGCAGATGGCTGGATGCAGTGAAGTATAAAATGGGGAGTGTGCGGCCCCTTTCATGGTGCTAGCTAGGGCTCCCAAGGTACAAGAGTTGCACATTGGAGCCCCGGGTTGAGGCGGCTCGCAGCGGGCGCGGTCTTGGCCGTTGGTTTGGAAATTGTTTGTCTCGCTTTGAGGCGGGCGGTGTGTGTACGAGCCCACCACAGCTGTGGTAGTTCTTCGAACCCCACCAAATCCCCGATTGATTTTCAAAATCGATAGGGAATTCAAAGTAGCTAGCGAGTAGGTGGCGGTGTTTAGCACTTTCACGTCTCGCCATCGTCGCTCTACAGTGATTTGCTTTTCAGGATTTTCAATTGATTATTCCACAGCCGGATTTTGCTTTGACCGCGTTGACCGTTGACCTCCCGTTGATCGTTTGTCCTCATACATAGGTGATTCGAAAGCTGCTGACGTGCTGTATCTGGCGGGCTTGTCAGACTTACAATCCACTGGATGGGTTGAGCTGTTTGAAATGTCAAAGTGCAGCCGGCATGCAGCCAAATGGCTGTGTTGAGCCGAAAAGGAAATCACTGTCGCCCTCCTCTCCGGCGCGATGGCCCTTCACATCAAATCGCCACTGCGCACCAGCGGCTATGCAGTGAGTGCGACACGTGGCATGTGCCGGGCAAGGTCGCGTAACTTTATTCTCGTGGCTCGCAAGCGCCCTCACTACTCACCATCATCGCAGCGAGCATTGCACCGCCGCATCGCCGTAGCCATTCGCCACGCAGTGCGATTGGCCATCACTCAAGCAGCGTGCACACGCGCACGTGCAATTCATGCTGCAACAGCCCAGGCACGCGTGCAGCGTGGTATCATCAGCGCGATGGGCGCATGCAGCTTGCGCATCGTGGTGAGCGCGACTGGCCAACACGCATGCATGCAGAACACGCACATGCAGCGTACGCGTACGCATGCGTGCAGCGCGCACATGCACCAGCCCCCAGTAAGCCCTAGTACAATCTGCTGCGGTTGTCGGGGCGAGCATGCGCGTGCAGTAGCCGGCGCCCGCATTCAAATCGTTGGCCAAAAGCATGCTACCATTCTCACTCATCCCCCCTTCGTCTCCCCTGCCCGGCCGGCCGAATTCCACGTGAGTGGGGCGCCCCCCCCACCGCCATCGATGGCTAAAATTGAGTCGAATGTCCCTGATCGGTTTTATGCCGTATAGGGATTATCTAGGTGTCCACGTGTACATGTGATACAGCTTTGGGGAGGAGCTAGCTAGAAGCAGGGGTCGTGCCTCTCTCTGTTCGACCGCTGCGCCCTCACCTCGCGTCCAGCATCGACACATCAAATCATCGCTACGTGCTGGACGGACAGGCACAGCGGCCATACAGTTTGCGCGAAACGGCGCATGTGACAGGCAAGGTTGCATCACTCCTATCTCTTGGTCGGCTCGCAAGCGCCCTCACTACGCTTGCTGCGCTGATCATCGCAGCGAGAATCACAGACAGTCGCACGTGCGATTCACAAGCACGCATGCATGCAGCGCGCGCATGCATGCATCACGCCGTGCAGTGGTGAGCGCGATGGGCACACATGCAGCACCCGTGCAGTGGTGACAGCGGCTGGCCAACGCATGCGGCACACGCATACAAAAAATCCACATCATCAACAACAACAACATCAACAGGCGCGGAGCCTGCAGTAATCCCAGGGTGACGGGACAGCGGTCGTGGCAGGCTAGGCGGATCCCCCCCCCCCCTCGCCCTGCTGAAGCTACTAATTGCACCAACTGTGTGGCCTTGCGGGCTCTCTTAGTAGAGCTCCCCTAGATGTGTAGTCTAGGCCTTAATCACGCCCCGGGGTCCTCCGGGCGCGTACGTGTAAAACCTGTAAAACCTACTCATTGCGCCCTCCGAGCTCCCTTACAAGAGCCCGCTGCCACTGCACGTGTCCCTCCTCGACCGTCGGCTCTCGCTCCTCCTCGGGCGCGAGGAAGGCACCCCGCTGCGAGGCCCCCGCGCTCAGCCGGCGGCGGCGGTCGGGGACGTTCTTGTGCTTGACGTACGCCTTGGTGCCGTCGCCGTAGAAGCTGGTAGCGACCGTCCAGTTCTTCCACCGTGCGGAGAACGAGTCCTTCTCGCGCTGCGCAGCGTGACATGGTGGGAGGGGGTTTGGGGTTTGGGGTTCAGGGTTTAGGGTTGACAATTTAGGCACCATCACAGTGGGCCGTCCGCTAGTCCTTCCACCGTGCGGAAAAGCGGCCTTATTGTGCTGCGCAGGCGCAGCATGGTGGGATGGGGGTTGAGGGTATAAAAAAAATTGAGGTTTTAGGCACCACCAGAGCGTGCCAGTGCCAGTGGGTCGTCCGCTAGTACTTCCACCGTGTGCCCGAGCGTCCGTGAGTGTGGCGCCCCCTCCCCTGATGGGAGGTGTCAAGGGTTTAGGGCATTGGTTCTAGGCACCATCAGAGCGCGCCAGCGTCGGTGCTTCAATCGTGCGGTGAGCACGGCCTCGTCGCGCTGCGCAGCGCAGCGCAAGGCGATGGGGGGCGCCGTCAGAGCGTGTCAGAGCGTGCCACAGTGTGCGTCAGTGCGTCCGCAAGTGTAGCCCCCCCCCCTGCGATGGGACGCGTTCAGGGTTTAGGGTAGGGGATATAGGATCTTCGTTCTACTAGGCGGCACCAGAGCGCGCCAGCTTCCAGTCAGTGCTTCCATCGCGCGGTGAGCACGGCCTTGCCGCGCTGCGCAGCGCAGCGCAAGGCGGTGGGGGGCGCGTGCCACGGCGTGCGTCAGTGCGCCCGCGAGTGCAGCCCCCCCCCCCTGATGGGAGGCGTCCAGGTTTTTTAGGGTATAGGATTTGGGTTTTAGGCACCATCAGACCCCTGGCCTGTACAACTCAAGTAAGGATCCCTTGTGACCGGATACGCAAGGCCTTGCACGACTCCTGTGGTGGTGGTGGTGGTGGGTGGGGGGGCCTCAGCGGAAACGCTCAGCGGAAACGCTCAGCGGAAACAGCTCCCCCGCACAACCAAACCACCGACGTCAGTGACGCTAGTTTCAAGGTTCTCAATCAATTATCCCCCCACAACCGGATTTTGCTATGACCGCGTTGTCCGCTGGCCTCCCGTCGACCGTCTATCCTCATATATAGGTCGTTTGAAAGCTGTTGACGTGCTCTGTCTGGCGGGCTCGCTCAACTCACCCACCACTAGATGGGTTGAGCTGTGCTCAAAGTAAAAGTACAGCCGGAATACAGCCAAATGGCTGTGTAGAGCAAACAAGAAAACCACTGACCGGTCGGGAGGAGATCCTTGATCACCCCAACAACCACTACCACCCCCACGACCACTACCACCCCCACGACCACCCACACATCACGCACAACCAGCGATCTTCAGACACCTTCACCGACCTAGACCAACCAACATGAAACGACCACCCGCCTGAATCGGCAGGAGGTCCGTGGTCACCACTTGCACCACCCCCACCGCCACCACCGCCACCAACACCACTGCCACAACCACCACCACCGACCAATCACGCACAACCACTACCACCCACACGACCACCCACACATCACGCACAACCACAGATCTGAATGTACCAACCACAGATCTACCAACCACAGATCTGAATCTACCAACATGAACCACCCACCTGCATCGGTAGCATGTCCTTCATGAGTGTTTTCAGGTGGTCAAAGTTGAGCCGCAAGTGGCGGTCGCGCGCCTTGAGTGCCATATTGTGGCCGTACAGGCCCAGACGCTCAAATATGCCTGGCGGGCGTGTCGGGGTTTGCAGTGTTTAGTGTGCGGCTTGGGGGTACGAACGGTTCTAGAAACGTTGGATAACGGTTCAAGTGTTGTGACAAAGTTCATAAGGTTAAAACGGTCAAGTGTCGTGTCAAAGTTAACGCGATTCGAACGATTCAAACGATTCCAATGTCGTGCCAAAGTTGAGCCGCATGTGGTGGTCGCGCGCCTTAAGCGCCATATTGTGGCCGTACAGGCCCAGGCGCTCAAATATGCCTGGCGGGCGTGTCGGGGTTTACAGTGGTTAGTGTGCGGCTTGGGGGTCCAAACGGTTCTAACGGTTCAAATTTTGTGTCAAAGGTCAAACGGCTCAAACGGTTTATTATGTGAACCTCGGCCGTGGGGGCACGGCCGGGGTTCACAAAATGAGTCATGATTAAATAATTCCTCACCAGGCTCCCAGATGTCGTCGTCCTCACAGTAAAAAAAAACTGGCTAGAGTAGGCCTTGCTCATCTGGACATAAGGATTCCTCATTACAGTCAGTGTGAAGAATTGATAACAGTTTAGAAACCCCTTTAACTGTAAACCTTAATCAACTCTAAGCACAAAAGACCTCCGTAGCCCAGTGATTTCCTTTTCAGGAATTTCAATTAATTATTCCACAGCCGCATTTTGCTTTGACCGCGTTGACCGTTGACCTCCCTTCAACCGTTTGTCCTCATACATAGGTAATTTAAAAGCTGTTGACGTGCTCTGGGGCTCGATTGACGGAGGCGCGTTCTCGTCGCCGAGCCCTGGACCCAGCAATGCGGCGCTGCTGGTGACGAGGATCTCCGTGCCGCTGACGAGCGGGGTAAAATACGACTGGCCCGGCTCCTGCTAGACTGCCCCTCGGTGGAACACTTCAGGAGCGGCTTGCCCGGCGCTGCCATGGCTAGGCGAGAAGCCGCGGTGCTGCCGCGGCCCGTCCTGGGAGACGGCCCTTATCCTCCCCCCATGCAGGACGCCATGCGGCACCGATCTCGACGAGTTGATTGACGAGCGGAGGAGCTGGCGTCCGTCAATGCATGCTGGACATTGGTCAAGATGGCTGCCCGTGGAGGCGGGCTACCATCACGGCTTCAGCGGTGGTGACCGCCGAGGCAACACAGAGTAACTCCGCTTTGCCAATCGCAGCGTTCGTCGCCGCGCTCATCCTCGGGGGCGCTCATCTGCCGGTGACTGGCGTTGGAAGGTCTTCATGCAGCCTCCATGACAACTCTGTCGCCCATGCAACCCTGGAGGGTGGGACCTGGCCATGCATGAGGCATGGGGCGCCTGCTGAGCCCCATGCAAACGAGAGCTGGACAGCCGTGCACTGCCAGGCGGGGACCGTTCCAGTCAGCGCCAGTCAGCTCTGCCGGCTTGACTGGCCACAAGGCCACTACTGTGACCCTGAGGAAGGTCCTCTCCTATATGCTCCTTGCCAGACATGTCTCTCAGAGACCGCTGTTTGGGGTAGTCTAGCTGGCGGGAGCGGTAGTCTATCGGCTGGGAGCCGGCGGTACTCAAGTACTTAAGTGTGCTGGAGTATCGGCGGGTGTCTCTAGTAGAAGAGTAGCCTGCTTAGCTGGAAACCCCGTGTTACTGTTACTGTTACTGACGTGCTCTGTCTGGCGGGCTCGTCAGACTTACAGTCCGCTGGATGGTTTGAGCTGTGTGCACGGTCAAAGTACAGCCGGAATACAGCCAAATGGCTGTGCCGAGCCGAAACGGAAACCACTGACGTAGCCACTGCTCACCAGGCTCCCAGCTGTCGTCGTCCTCAAAGTTTTCAAAATAGCACCAACTGTATAAGAGATTTTCCTCACCTGGACATTCACGAACTCCTCTGAGTCCTAATGAGTCCTTATTAAACCATATTAAAGAACCCCTCACCGGGCTCCCAGCACTAACTACCGTATTGATCAGAGGATTTGGTGAAACACCATTTGGTAAATTTTGAAATTTTGCGTTTTGATTGTGCCAAAAATCCATGTTTGGTAATGTCTGGCTGACGCATTAATGCTTGCAGATACATGTTTGGAAAAAAAAAATCGGAGAGCTTTTTTTTTTCAGGCAGGATCGCGTTACACGAAACCCCTGCAGAGGGCGTTCATCAGCAGGCGCCCAACCTGCTGTTGGGGCTTGCCCTGATGGACGCGCCTATCATCTCAAGCCATTAAACTCCACCGGGTTCGACGCGCCAGCCACCGCGTTTGTTTACACGCCCGGCACGGGTGCTGCTGCTGCTGTGGCGGCTGCGCCAGCGGCTGCGGCTGCTAGCAGCGCTGCGCGTGCGGCTACCCTGTCCTCCCTCTGCTGTGCCTGCTGCTCCCTAGACGCCCCGAGGCGGTCAAAGGCGGCCTGCATGCCGTCCTCATCTCCGCTGCCCTCATCCTCCGAGGTGTGTCCGCTCTTCTCCCCCTCCTCCTCTTGTCTCCTCTTCCTCCTCCCCGTCGTCGCCAGCAACTCCCCCATCAGGGTCAGGGGGCCTCTCCTAATGGCTGGCCATGTCTGCAGTCTCTTATCCTGGTGGTATCCCAGCAGAGGATGAATTCCAGTGGCTGTCCAGAGCGGCTGTGGCTGTGGCGGCACAGGCGGAGTGAACCTGTCTGAACGTCCAAACACTCCAACGGACAAATCTTAAAACCGATTTTTCTGTGTCTTCAAAACGTCAGAATTCACATTTAGACACAGATTCGGAAAGCTCTCGTCGCGTAGATCATCTTAGACCTATAATGCGCGGCATTCGACTCCAGGGGGGGCGTCCACGCCCCCACACTCGTTTTTTCGCTGACGATACGCCTTTGGTAAAATTTCCGGCGCGCATTAATGCTGCGCACGCCATTTGGTAAATTTACCAAACTTTGTTTCACCAAATCCTCTGATCAATACGGTATATAAGTGGCCTTCCTTATCTGGACATTAAAGAACTCATCTGAGTCCTGATGAGGCCTTATTAAACCTTATTAAAGAACCCCTCACCGGGCTCCCAGCTGTCGTCGTCCTCAAAGTTTTAAAACCAGCAATAACTATATCAGAGATTTTCCTTATCTGGACGATCTGGACGCAAGGATTCCTTATAAAAGAACTCCTCTGGACATAATGAGTCCTTATTAAATCTTGTTAAAGAAACCCTCACCGGGCTCCCAGCTGTCGTTGTCCTCAAAGTTCGCAAACCAGCACTGCAACGGATGCGCCGACCGGGAGCTGGCAATCTGCTCGCACACGAGCGGCCAGTAGCCGTTAGCCATGTAGCTGCAGTGGGTGGGTGGTGGTGGGTGGTGGTGGTGGGTGGGTGGTGGGTGCAATTTGATATTTTTTCTTCTTCTTTTGTTCTTGGTGTTGGTGTGTGCAATCTGCTCGCACACGCACACGCACACGCACACGAGCGTCCAGTGGCCGTTGGCCATGTAGCTGCAGGGTAAGTGGTGGTGGTAATGAGTTGTGGTGAGGTGGGAACAAAAACAACTGCAACCTTGCAGTGACCTTGCAGTTGTTTGCCTTTTCTTGGTGGTGATGGGTAGAGTCTGCTCGCACACAAGCGGCCAGTGCCCGTTGGCCATGTAGCTGCAGTGAGTGTGTGGTGGTAGTGGGTGGTGGGTGAGTGGTGGGTGCAGTTTTTGCGTGTCGTTCGTTTTTTTTTTCCACCTGCCTCCTGGCATGCGGGTCAGCGTGAAAGCTCTGTGGTGCGTTTGTTTTCTTGGTGAGTTGTGGTAGTGGGCAGTGGTCCCTGGGAAGGATTTTACTAATTCGTTTTTGTGCCGGCTCCAGCAACTTCGACTGCTCACTCCAGGCACACAACACAGCGGGTATGCATGCAACGCATGCCGTTGTGCTGCTCTTGGCAACAGCTTTCCAACGCACCGCTCCACGCCCTCTCCGACAAAGTGTGGAGTGGTTCTCTGTGAAATGGGAGATCCGGCCCGGAGCGGTATACGGCTTGCAGGGGAATCACTGGTAGTGGGTTGTGGTGGGTTTTACAGGTTGTAAAGGTTGTACACGTAGGAGGAGGTGGAGTAAATTCTATAACGGGGGGAAATGCTGTAATCTCGGGGTGCAGGAGCTTCTCACAGCCGCCATGCTGCGTACACGCACCCCTCCTTCCAGACTCAAGTTGGCCATGGTCCAACATTGGCTCCTACGCGCCCGGAGGACCCCGGGCCGTGAGTTAAGGCCTAAAGTACATATCTAGGGGAGCTCTTTCGAGAGAGCCCGCAAGGCCACGCAGCATGCCAGCCTACCAGGGTGTTGTGGTGAGAGGTGGTGAGTGGCCTGTAGCCCCGGGGTAACCGGGGCAGTGGCTGTGGTAGCGCAGGCAGGGGGGCCCCACCCCGTGCTCTGAGGGCTCCCCGCGATATTGCTATGTCCCACACATCTGGTCCTACACATTCACTCACACCATCGTCCACGCCAAATCCGTCCGACAGATTGTGAAAACGACCACCATCCCGACCCTTACCGGCCGCACATATCTGCTCATAAACCACCAAAGGCGTCCGGCCAGCGCCCGGCGGACTGTGAAATCGACCGACCGAATTCATCTACTCCCACACAGCCGCTCCCACCCCTCCCATTCTGTTCCTTACCTGGCTTCTGTATTGGGCACCACACATCTGGTCCCACACATCCAACCCCACGTTTCCGCTCATAAACCGCCAAAGGCGACCGACGGAGTGTGACGTCGCCCACATCCGCTCCCACACATCCGTGACCACACCTGCCATCCCGATCCTTACCTGGCTTCTGTATTGTGCAGGGGAGGGACCGTGTGCGGACCCAAATCAGGGGTGCATGGTTCAGAGCATTTTGTGTTGCTTCACCCGGGTGACCCCCCTTGAGATGCTCACCTGGCTTCTGTATTGGGCGTGCCAAAGTCTTTGGCCCTCAGCTGCAGCTTCATGCTGCCTTCGCGCATGTACATTGTGTTGATTTCCCCTGCAACAGCAAGTGGCCGATTGTACAGTTTGTCGGACGCCTTTGATGGCGTCTATACAGCCAGCGTGCAACAGCCGGTGCGCAACAGCCAGTGTGCAATAGCCAGAGTGAAAAAGCCAGTGCGCAACAGTCAGTGTGCAACAGCCAGTGTGCAACAGCCAGTGTGCAACAGCCAGTGCGCAACAGCCAGTGTGCAACAGCAGTCTGAACATCCGGCGCCGATTTGTGCGTCACACACGACTGTACACTCCGTCCCTTCCCCGTTTTTGTACCTTGATCATGAGGGGAGGATGCAGGGTGTCAACAAGTGCAGACAAATGCCCTGCCATCATGGTTTGTATCAGCGTGCCTCCATGCCCACACATGCCTCCCTGCCTCCCTGCCTCCCTGCCTCCCTGCCTGCCTCCCTGCCTCCCTGCCTCCCTGCCTCGCCGCCTCACTGCCTCCCTGCCCACTCCCACTCGAGCTGTTGCCGACCAACGATCCTGCGCTCCATATGGCCATACAGATAACAAAGCCCAGAGTCTCGGAACCGTTATCTACCCCTCCACGATTGCAGCTACAGTTACATCGGCTTTCCAGCGAAGACTACCTTCTAGTCCTAGTACCACCGCCTAGACCCAAGTCCAGTTCTGGCCCTAACAATTACTTGTGAGTGGCGGTAGCCGCCAGCCGGCTGCCTGCCAACTTGGAGTCCCAGAGCAAAACGGAGAGCTATTGTGCGTCCACGATTGCACAGGACGCCCACATCGCCTAGCACCCCAACAGGGCTGACGGTCTGTGCTGTGGACTCTCCCCCTCTCTCCCTCTATCTCTCTCTCTCTCCCTCCCCTCTCCCCCCCCCCTTCCCTCTCTCTCCCTCCCTCTCTCTCTCCCTCTGTCTCCCCCCCCCTCTCACTCTCTTGCCGTTTCCCTCCTTTCCTCTCTCTCTCCCCCTCTCTCCCTCTCCCCCCCCTCTCTCTCTCTCTCTTTCACCTGAGCCGTGCATGCTGACAAACAGGTCCGTCTGCTGCATGACAGCCATGCCCTCGAGGAAGGTGTTGGTCCCAAAGGCGTACGCCTGGCACTCAACGCCAGTCCAGTTTGTCCCCACAAGGACGGGCGCCCAATCCGCGTCCTTGCACTGCTGCATCACCTCCTCAATATTGAGGATCTGGCGCGTGTCGGTATACACTGCGGGGTGGTGACGGCAGGGGAGGGTGGAGGGTCGGGTGGAGGGTTGGAAGATGACGGCGTTCTCGAGGAACGAAGTGACTCGGGATTGGGGCGGCAAAACGGCGACGACGACGAAAGCCATCCCCCGAGATCACATTAAACAAGCATGCCCCCCCCCCCCCACACACACACACATGCAAACACAGCGAAGGCTCACCTCCCGTACGGTACGCAACGTTAAAAAATGCATTTACATGCCCAGATGAGAGGGCCCTATAGGATCCCTACAGGCAAACCATGTGACCCTCTCAGATACTCTCCCCGGGTGAAGAACTGACCTGGCCTGTCTGCAAACACTGTCGATCGCGAGCCATGCCCCCACCAATCAAGCTTTCAACGATTTGTATTTTTTCATCAGCTTTGCGGGGGGGGGCCCGAAACGACACGTGTCCGGAAGGCAAACCGCACAAGCGGTATCCCCGGGTGAAGAACCGACTTGGCCTGTCTGCAAACCTTGTTGGAGGCAGAACTTGGCCTGGGTGGGCACGGATCAGAGCAGCCACGCGCGGGTCGTCGGCTGGGATGGGGCGCACGTCTAGTACGAGCTCCAGTCTTTACTACGAGCACCAGTCTTTAGCATTGATGCTATCCCCGGGTGAAGAACCGACCTGGCCTGTCAGCAAACTCTGTCGGCGGCAGAACCTGGCCTGGGTGGTCACGGATCAGAGCCACCACGCGCGGATCGTCGGCTGGAATGGGGAGCAGGTTCTTCACAGGCTCCCGCAACCTGTGAACCTCGCCTTCTGGTGCACGGTACTCGATGAGGAGCTGCGGAATGGGCGGAAGAGGCGCATAACAGGCCAGGTGGGCAGGTGGGTGGGCAGGTGGGCAGGTGAGCGGGGCAGGTGGGCAGGTGGGTGGGCAGGTGGGCAGGCTAGCAGGGGTGTCGGGCGGGTGAGATTGGTAGGCTGGCGCGCTGCGTGGCCTTGCGGGCTCTACTAGTGGAGCTCTCCTAGACATGTAGTGTAGGCCTTAACTCACGCCCCGGGGTTTTCGGGGCGCGTACATGTAAAAACTGTAAAAACAAACGGGCGGGTGGGCAGGCCAGCAGGGGTGTCGGGCGGATGGGCAGGCCAGTTGGGCAGGTGAGCAGGGCAGGTGGGCGGGTGGGCAGGTGAGCAGGGCAGGTGGGCAGGTGGGCAGGGCAGGTGGGCGGGTGAGCAGGTGGGCAGGTGGGCAGGTGGGCAGGTGGGCAGGTGGGCAGGTGGGCAGGTGGGCAGGTGGGCAGGTAAGCAGGTCAGGTGGGCAGGTGGGCAGGTAGGCGGGTGCGTTGCGCCTCGAACCAAGTTGTGGGGCCCGGGCAGTGCGTGTGAGCCCAGCGCTGCGCAGTGCAGCGCAGCGTAGCCCAGCGCAGCACAGTGCAGCACAGCGCAGCGCAGGTCTGCGCAGCACAGCGCAGCACAGCTCCGCACAGCTCCGCACTGCTCAGCTCCGCACATCACAGCACAGTGCAACACAGCGTAGCGCAGCTCCGCACAGAGCAGCGCAGCGCAGCGCAGCGCAGCGCAGCGCAGCGCAGCGCAGCGCAGCCAGTGCAGCAGAACACATTACATCACATCACAGCGCAGTACAGCGCAGCGCAGCCCAGCCCAGCCCAGCCCACTCCACCTTCAGAACTGACGGATCCAACGATTGAAACAGCTTCGTATCGGGGATGGTGCCCTTCGCCTTGTAGTGGGCCAAGATGGTTTGCCCGGTGTTATACGCCTCTGCCCAGGAGGCGTGATCAAACCCAAGGATGAGCATCTGCAGTGCATGGTGTGGCGCTAAGAATTTTAGTCAGCCCGTCTTAGCGCCCGCAGCGTGCGCTGTGGCCTCGGGCGGCAGGCGGGAAAATACCAGCAGGCCCCTTTTCAGCACACATGCACAACTTTAGGCCAAAACGGGTTCTAAGTGTACGGTGCAGAGCCGTTGGCCCTTGCAACTTATATGTAGCCAAATAAGGCGGTATGTTGCAACATGCACGAGCACTAGAGCTCGTATGAAGTACACATACTTTACGCCGAGAAACGTCAACTATGACCACAAGGTCTTGACGGGCGCGCAGGTGTGTGTGTGTGCAGGTGCAGGTGTGTGTGTGTGCTTGTGCGTAGGTGTGCGCGCGGTCGACACCTCCAGTTGTTTGATGGTGTCAGGCTTGTGTGGCCGACTTTGGTGGGGGTGGCCTTATATTGGCTGCCTGTGGCAACTCGGCGGAACCCTAGCTCCTTACCTTTTTGAAGCAGCGCACATGCGTGCCCTCTGCCGTGCTGTCACTGTGTGACGCGGTGTCTGATCGGCTGGCAAAAGTGCTCCAGCTGGTGACCTGTGCACAGACACAGACACATGCACATACAGTCACTGAGTGGGAGAGAGAAAGAGAGAGAGAGATGGTGACCTGCACAAACCACACATGCCGTGATTGGACAAGAGAAAGAGAGAGAGAGAGAGAGAGAGAGGGGGGAGGAGAGAGAGGTTAGAGAGAAAGAGAGAGAGAGAGAGAGAGAGAGGGGTGAAAGAGAGAGAACTCTGAACGGCAGACAACAACTGACCAACAACTAACCGACCACAGCCCCCACGTCCGAGGCGTGCAAGTCAAGGCGGTCGTAACGCCTTGGGCGATCGGGGTGTGCCTCAGGCGGTGGTGGGCACCTACTGCGGCCGGGGGTGGCGCCTGAGGCGGCCTGGGTGCGCCTTTGGCGGTGCGCAAGTTAACGCGGAGCCTGAGGCGCCGCCGCAGGCGTTGGGAATGTGGAAGGGCAACATTCCGGCAACAGACCCTACCACATTCCCAATGTTTGAGGTGGCGCCTCAGGCGACGCCTTCACTTGCGCGGATCAGGCGGTGCCCGAGGCGCTCCCACCGCCTTAGACGCCGCCTGCAGCGCACCCCCGATCGCCTCAAGCGCCACCCCGACCGTCTTAGGCGCGCACCATCGCCTGAGGCGTACCTCCGACTGCCTCAGGCGTCATGGCCGCCTTCACTTGCGCGCCTCAGGAGATAGGATTGCGCTAGGGCAACTGACCTTGTGTATGCTGAACGGCTCCAGGAGCTCCCGGTGGTACGGCAACAGCGGCATGCGGTTGCAGTCGGCGAGAATGATCGTGATGTTCCTGTCCAGCGCCTTGCTTTGCTGGATCTGGTGGAACCAGGCGGGCGCACGCGTGAAGAACTCTGTTGTCCGATAGAGCGAGGTGGCAGGAGGTGGGTGGCAAGAGGTGGGTGGCAGGTGGGTGGCAGGAGGTGGGTGGCAGGTGGGTGGCAGGAGGTGGGTGGCAGGTGGGTGGGAGGTGGGTGGGTCAGTAACAATGACATCGGTGTTCCAGTAGAGGCATCTTCTAGTCCTAATACCACCGCACGCCAGGCAGCGCCCGCGTGAAGAACTCTTTGGTACGATGGTGTGAGGTGGCAGGAGGTGGGTGGGTCAGTGACAGTGACATCAAGCGGGCGCCCGCGTGAAGAACTCTGTGGTCCAATAGATCGAAATGGGTGGCAGGAGGTGGGTGGCAGGTGGGTGGCAGTTTGGTGGGTGGCAGGTGGGTTGCAGGAAATGGGTGGCAGGAGGTGGGTGGGTCAGTTTGCAGCTGAGGCATCTTCTAGTCCTAGCAGGCTAGTACCTTGTACTAGTAGACTAGTACCTAGAAGAGTAGCCTGCTTAGCTGGAAACCCCGTGTTACTTGTTACCTAGTACTAGTAGGCTAGTACCTAGACTCAAGTCCAGTTCTGGCCCCCACAATGACTTGCGAGGGGCGGTAGCCCCCAGCCGGCTGCCTGCCAACGCGTAGTCCTAGAGCAAAAGGGAGAGCTGTTCTGCGACGCCTCCAAAATATATCCTAACTGCTTGCAGCTCCCACGCCAGTGATTTCCTTTTCGGCTCTACACAGCCATTCGGCTGTACGCCGGCTGTACTTTGACCTTGCACAAAGCTCAACCCATCCAGTGGATAGTTAATCTGACAAGCCCGCCAGACAGAGCACGTCAACAGCTTTCAAGTGACCTGTGTATGAGGACAACCGGTCAACGGGAGGTCAACGGTCAACGCGGTCAAAGCAAAATCCGGCTGTGGAATAATTAATAAAAACATCCTGAAAAATAAATCACTGTCCCACGCGTGCACGGCCCCCGTACCTGCATACATGTCCATCCAGTGCCCGAAAAGTGTAAAAATGACATTTTCGCGCATTTGTTTTTTGGGAAAAAATGACTCCGGGTCGGGTTGAGGAGTGAGCTGTGAGGCCCAGGTTGAGTCACCATTCCCCCAAGATCCTCAGCAGAGCCACTCTCACGCATGCACAACCCCCGTACCTGCATACGTGTTGATCCAGTGCCCAAAGGTGAGCACTGGGATGGTGCATTCGAAAAGTCGTAGTCCTAAAGCAAAAAGGAGAGCTATTCTACGACGCCTCCAAAATACATCCTAACTGCTTGCAGCTCCCACGCGCGCACAACCGCCCTCACCTGCATACGTGCTGATCCAGTGCCCAAAAGTGAGCAGTGGGATGGTGCAGTCGGAAAGTCCTAGAGCAAAAAGGGGAGCTATTCTGCGACGCCTCCAAAACACATCCTTACTGCTTGCAGCTCCCACGCGCGCACAACCGCCCTCACCTGCACACGTGTTGATCCAGTGCCCAAAGGTGAGCAGTGGGATGGTGCAGTCGGAAAGTCCCAGAGCAAGAAGGGGAGCTATTCTGCGACGCCTCCAAAATACATCCTAACTGCTTGCAGCTCCCACGCGCGCACAACCCCTGTACCTGCATACGTGTTGATCCAGTGCCCGAACGTGAGCACTGGGATGGTGCAGTCGGAAAAGTGCTCGGGGTTGGACCGCTTGACCTCTTGAGTTGTGGGGTAGCGGAATTTCACGTCGCTGTGCTCACACCCGTTGCCGTAGATTGGCTTCAACGGGTCCGGCGTGTGGCGAGCGTGCCTGCGTGCACATGCGGGGCACACATGGCTCGCGGTCAGAACTGCAAGAAATGGCAGTACCATACGGGGCCTGAGCCTCGGGGGGGGGGGGGGGGTAAAAACAACAATTGTTGCATCGTCCGAGGGGGTTGTTTTCGTCTATTTCAGTCGATTTGAAGCCCCCAAATTGCGTTTTTTCGCGAGTTACGGCTTATGCTCAGCTTCGTGGGGGCGTCCAACAATACTATAATGTACGCTCAGGCAGGGCTCGGGCTCCATACGGTACATTACGTTACTATGTCATGAGCTCGTCATTGTGTTCGAGCTCGTCGAACACAATGGCATCGTAATACGTAACAGTTAGGTTGATAAGAGATGGAATACGGCACCTGTGAAACTCTTGGAACATCTTCGATCCGTACTTCGGCAGATTTCTGCTCTCTCCAGCCTGCAGCTCGTTCAGTATATCAGCATCATGCACTACGATGACGTCCTGCCGATGAACGCACACATGGGTGGCACGCACTGATTGATTCGTCTGCCTATGCATGCCAGCTCGTCTGCCCATGCATGCATGCATGCACGCATTGATTGTGGAACCGCTCTGGAGATTTAAACTGCATACATGTGCCCATGCATGCATGCGCGCATGCGACATCCCTATCTCACCCCATCAAGGCACACGTCCTTCAGTTCCAAGAACCTGACTGCATCTCCATGCTTCCCCGTGAAGTAAGATGCGTTTGTGTTGTGGAGCGGAGCGCATGCGGTGGCATTCGGCGACGGATGCTTTGCTGCGGCCGCGGATGCTACTAAAGCAAGCAGGGCTCCGAGAATCTTGTGGATCGTCATCGCGGTCTAAGGATATGTCCCAATGCGGCGCGCTATTGACTCGCACTTTTTCGCACAATAAAATGTGGGCATGCCGTGATATCGATATGGCGTCTGGAACAAACTCATACACGAGGGGTGACCCGCTCCCCACAGGCAGTAGGTGGAGGTTGGTGTGGGCCCAGGCAGCAAGGCTGCCCAACAGCGGGCGTGCTTGTTGCCGCCGCAAGATCTCGGGGTGTGTGTGGCGGGGTTTCCATGGGCGCAGCCCCCAAGTACAGCGGCAGCCCATTCCCCTGATGCATGTGTGGGCTTGCCTTGGGGTCACAGACAGTAGGTGGAGGTTGGTGCAGGCCCGGGCAGCAAGGCTGCCCATCACCGGGCGTGCGTGTTCTGGCCGCAGATCTGGGGCTGCGCGGCAGAGGTCCGGGGGCACAGCCCCCGGTGGAGAGGCAGCCCATCCCACTGATGCGTGCCCATGCCCAGCCACAGGCAGTACTAGGTGGAGGTTGGTGCGTGCCCGGGCAGCAAGGCTGCCCATCAGCGGGCGTGCGTGTTCTGGCCACAGATCCGTGGAGGTCGCGGGCAAACAGCAACAAAATCATGCCTGGCATAAACCATTGCAGAAACCCGCAACAGGCGAGGCTGTGCGCATAATTAACTCAGCACGCCAAAGTGTGGCACGGGGTGTGAGTGTGCATCCCCCCCTCTTGCGCCCCACGATGAACACAGATCACCTGCATCAGGCCAATATGACCTCTGAATAAGACCAGGGAGGGTCAGGCTCCAAGACCCACAGATCCCACACCCCTGCCCCCCATGGTGCTAACGCGGGCTCCATACATACTAGGGTTGCACGTTGGAGCCCAGGATTGAGGCGGCTCCCAGCGGGCGCGCTGTTGGCCGTTGGTTTTGAGCCTGTTTTCCAGTGAAGTTGGAAGTTGTCCCGCTTTGAAGCGGGCGGTGTGTGTGCGAAAGTGTTTCCGTTAGCCAACCCGCAACCCGACAAAGTGCACTTTCGGGTTCAACCGGGCCGATTTGGGCTGGCGCGTCGGGTTGAGATTGCACGAATTTTGACCCGAAAAGTGTGGAAATCGTTATTCGGGTTGAGCCGTCATCGACCCCCAAAGTGTGAAAATCGACATGTTCACACCCTTCCCGCAAGAAATCGCCTCCGTCGGGTTGAGATTGGGGATAGAGCCGTGAGGCCTGGGTTGAGCCATCATTTCCCCAAGATCCTCAGCGGAGCCACTGTGTGCGATCGCACTCCACTCGCGAGAGCCCAACGCACTGCTGCTGGTGCTTCTTTATCTTGGTTTCTGCAACCAAATTGAAAACACCTCTCACCCAAGATCCCGTGTCGTTCGTAAACACGACATTATACCCGCCCGGTTCGTTCAAAACCAATAAGGGCTCTGCTGGGGCCAGACAAGCTGGTGGAAGCCGTCGGTGGCGCCCTTCACACACACCCTGCCAGCATGCGAGCCGTTCGTCCCGCGCGCATGTCTCCATCACCGATATATGCACGTGATTATGGAGTGGTAGTGGGACTCCATAGGAAGTACGCTGACACAGTCTGATGGAGCATCTGTTTGCGTTGTGCAGCCGCACTGCCCCCTGCCTGTTGTGTGTGTGTGCCCGCGCCTCATCTTTAAAGCACACTCCCCGGCCGGCGGACATACAAAACAAACTGCAGCCAAGTGGGAATTTCACGAGTTTCATGTCAACACGGTTATTATAACAATCGCCCAGTGAAGATAGCATCACCCTCTTCCAAAGGCGCAATCAGGAGACCTGTCACAGCGTACCCCCCCTCGCAATGGGCAGGCAGCTATTAGCTAGGAGAGTGGGAGACCCACGGGCCACTACTCGCAAGCGACTAAGGGTGAGGTGGCGGAAGGAGGCGGCGGAGTAGTCGTCAGGTTTCGTCGACAACCCATGTAGTCGGGAGGCAAGCAGTCGCAGGCAGAGGTCGAATTGGACTCGGACTCGGCTGACGGACAACAGTGAGGCGTAGATGTATCTCAGTTACAAAGGGTCTTCTACAATGCGGCGAGGCCGCCCCTAAATAGTGTTCACGCAGGTGTGGCCGTACGTGGCAGCTTGCCACGGTTCGGGATAAGTGGCGGCTTGCCACGGTTCGCGAACCATGGCAACATGCCACTCCGCTCATCAAGCCCCTTCCCCACGCCATGTCATCCGCAGCCCGTCGTAGGGCTTAGCGATAGTGGCTAAGGCGAGGATGGTCAATGGGTGTTGCGGTTGCTGCAGTTGTTGCAGTAACAGAGTGGCAGCTGGTGCCGTGCTGTTACAAGACCAGTCAGCTCTCTCCCCTGCTCTCCCCCCTGCTCTGCCTCCCTCTCGCTCCCCCCCTCTCCCTCCCCCTCCCCTTCAATCTCCATATTGCCCAAAAGCTGCCCGTCTTGCTTGCCGTGTCACAGGACAAGGAGTGGCGCCTTGTCTTGTGGGTGCCAGTGAGTGGGAGCCCCCGGGGTGCAACTCACTATCCTGTGTCATGCCGGGGGTATAGCAAAAATGAAAAAAAACTCGGGGCTCCTCAGGGGGCCCACCCCGCCGCGCCTCCACACTCTGCGTGGCGACGACACACGCTCGCGGGGTGCCGTGACACCAATCTTCGGGGAGCTCGCGCACACATCTAGTCGAACTCGCGCTCAGGGCTCCTCCTCTAAGGGGCCTCCCCACAGCGGAGCCGATCCCTCACGGGGGGGGAGGGGGCGTCACACGCTCACAGGGTATCGTGACATGAATGAGGGGAGCTCGCGCACACTTCCAGACCGCCCAGGGCTCCTCCTCGAAGGGCCTCCCCAACAGCGGTGCCGAGCCCTCACGGGGGGGGGGGGGCGTCACACGCTCACAGGGTGTCGTGACATGAATGAGGGGAGCTCGCGCACACTTCCAGACCGCCCAGGGCTCCTCCTCGAAGGGGCCCCCCAACAGCGGTGCCGAGCCCTCACGGGAGGGTGTCACACGCTCGCGGAGTGTGGCCTCCCCACAGCGGCACAGAACCCTCACGGGGGGGCGTCACACGCTCGCGGGGTGCCGTGACACTCCGTACACTTCTAGATCGCTCAGGGCTCCTCCTCGAAGGGGCCTCCCAACATCAGTGCCGAGCCTTCCCGGGGGGGTGCCACACGCTCGTTGGGGGGTGACGCCAGCGGGCTCTCGTAGACGTAGATCGACTTTCGTGGCTTTGGCACGACGCTTGCCCAAGGCACGCCTTCCTCAGCCTGTGTACACGCACGTGTGCGTGTGTGTGTGTGTGTCTCTGTGTGTGTCTGTGTGTGTGTTTGAGTGTGTGTGCATGCGTGCGTGCATGTGTGTGTGTGTGTGTGTGTGTTTTCAAGTGTGTGTGCATGTGCGCGTGTCTGCATATGTACGTGTGTGCTGCTTTGGCTCGGCTCGGTGCAGCACCTTATATTTAATTGGCGGCAAGCCCCTCGCAACAGGCACCCACCAGTGCCCCCCATGCCCCCAACATGGTAATGGGTTTAGATGACTGGCACAGTCAATACGCGCACCTTGAACCGCTGAAGGCTCGGACTCGGCAGGACCTGCCCCTTGACCGGTGGCAGCTTCTTTGCCACAGGCGCCAGGTGCGACGGCGGGCCTTGCTGCCCCTTCAGTGGAGGAAGCGGGGTGGGTGGGAGCAGTGTTGAGTTTTTGGCGTTTGGAGCAAGATTGGGAGCCATGGCCGGATTGTCAGTCAAATGGTTGGAGAAAAGAAATTAGATATCCTAAAGAAAAACTGGGTGGATGAGGGCCTGCTGGGGCTCCTGAGTTGTGCCTGCTGCCCCTTCAGTGGAGGGAGAGGGGGAGGGAGTTGTGCCTGCTGCCCGGCAGTGGAGGGAGAGGGTGGGTGAGGGCCTGCTGGGGCGGATGAACCGTGCCGTCACCGGTGCGGGCGTCGGACAAATTGTGGGGCAGCCCATCCCTATGGCTCACCTTCACGGGAGGAAAGGCTGCGCCCGACCGTGGCTCTTGGCTCCCGCCGCCTGGGGACCCGCCTGGCACAGCGCCGCCGGAGTCATCCTTGTTGCCATCGTCGTCGCCGCCGTGCGCGCCACCGCCCATACCCATGCTGCGGTCGTAGCGGTCGTTGATGTCACCCTCGCTCTCGCTCCCCGACGCCTCTGCATGCACACCGCCATGAATGCCGCCGCCGCCGCCGCCGCGGCCGTGGCCATGGCGGTCCAGCCCGAAATGTGCACCGTCGTCATCCGAGAACGTGACGCTCGCAGCAGAGTCCTCGTCGCCGCTGCGGCCGCCGCTGCCGCTGTCGCTGCCGTCGCCACCGCCGCCGCGCTGCGGCCGCTGCTGCTGCTCTGATGGCAGCTGCGGGTCAACGCCGCCGTCAGCGCCGCTGTTCCCGCCACCGCCACCGCCGTCGTCGACTACCACGTACCCGCCAGAGAGCCGCGAGGTGGCCGCGGCCGTGGCCACGACGTCGTAGCCGGCCATGTGCATCTCGATGCTCCCCAAGTGGTCACGCACAGAGAGGAAGCTCCCGGCAGACGATGCCACAGAGAGGTGGTCGTCGGACAGGCCGCCGTCCAAGGCCGACGCCTGCAGCGCGGCGACGCGGCCTGGGGCCGGGGAGAGCGTGCGCTGGAGCACCGCCCTGAGCTGGCCGTTCTGCGGGGGCTGTTGCGTCACTCCCTCGGAGGAGACGTCGCCGGCGCCCCCTCCGGCCGGGCCCCCGTGCGCCTGCATGGCGCATGTGCCTTCGGCGCTGGATGTTGTCGCGGACCCATCAGCGGCGCCGCCACTAGCACCCTGGAACTGGAAGCCGGTGCCGGCGTTGTCGCCACCGCCGTCGCCGCGTGGCGATGACTGGATAGCGGCAGTCACGGGGCGCCACCCGTCCAGCGACATGCCCAGACCCTGGTCCTGGCCCTGGCCACCCCTGCCGTGTGCCCCTGTCCCTGCCCCTGCCCCTGCCCCTGCTGCTGCTTCGGCTGCTGCTGCTGCATTACCGGTGTCACGCGTGGGGCTGCCACCATCCCCACCCTCTCCTCCCCCTCCGCCGCCACCTCCCGTCGCAGTGTCACCTTCCGCCCAGCTTCCTCCTTCACCAGCACCACCTTCCGCCCAGCTGCCTCCTGCCGAGCTCCGCGCCCCGATTGGTGAATTGGTCATGAGGACGCGCGGGGCTGACGACCAGCGGTTATCGCCGTCGTGGTTGTGGCTGGCCTCCGGGGGGCTGTGACAGGCCTCTGGGTGGTGGGGTCCTCCATGGGGGTCGCCCTCTCTGCTGCTGTCATGAGCAGCAGCCGCCACAGCGTGTGCGCTGCAGAGAGTGCCAGGGCCAGGGTCAGATGGCATGTTGCGGGTTATGGGTGTGGGGCCCAGGGCTCCAGGTTTGATGGGGGAGGGGGCTGCCTCTGAGCACGGTGGCGCGTGCCTCGTAAGAAGATGCGGCTGCGCGTGCTGCAATGTGCTACAAGGTCATGAGGGCAATCATTGCCGGGCCCAGGCCCACACTGCCTTACCTGCGCAGCGCCTCGCTGAGCGCGGTGACGCGTGCCTCGGAAGCACATGCGGCTGCGTTTGCTGCGCTGCAGCGCTCCTCCATGAGGTCAAGCTGCGCCCTTTGTTCATCGACCTATGCATGGAAGAGGGAAGGGAGATGCACAGAGATCACAAGGCCGCTGAGATAATGAGAGCCAGAATAGGACTTGGGTCTATGCGGGGTGTTCGCGGTGGTGCAAGGACTAGAAGATGCCTCTGCCGGAGAGTCAATGGTACTGTTCCTGTTACAGGTGGCGCTTTGCAAAAAAACGTGCCCTCACGATGAACTAAGATGCTGTGACTGCTGTCACAGCCGTAATGAATGCTGTAGGCTAAGTTTCCTTAGTAAAGATCGACAGGATGAGGTACCAAGGAAGGAGGCAAGGTAATAGCTGGCCCTCAGTTCCACCTTAGTGTGAACTGACTCTTATGCAGAAACTATAGATTTCTGCTCGTCTCCGACCTCTGCAAACTGCGATCTGTGATTAAGCAGAAACATGTACACAAACTTGCCCTCACGATGCCTTTCACCTCCCCATATCGTGGCCTGCTCATATCGTACACATGCGCATGTGCCCTTACCTGGCGGGCATACTCGGACAGGCGCTCCAGCGATGCGTCTCGCTCAAGCTTGAGTTCCTGTGCATGTTAAGTGTGTGTGCGTGCATGTGTGTGTGCGTGTGCGTGTGTGCGCACGTGTGTGCGCGCATGTGTGTGTTTTGTGCGCATGTGAGTGACAGTTGGTAGGAGGAGGCGGGGCTAATTATTCAGGGGGTCGTTATAGAACTTGAGGATGCCAGAGCTTCCCACAGCCAGATGGGGGGGCTTCCCGGGCCGGGACCAAGGGGTTGTCTGCCCCATACCATGGCCAACTTCAGTCTGGAAGGAGGGGGGCATGCACACTGTGTGGTGGCTGTGGGAAGCTCTGGACTCCCGAATTTTAATAATTCGCCCCCCTTAATATGCCCCCCCTCCTCCTAAGTGAGAGAGTTCACACACACCTGCACCCGTTGACTGGCAGCCGCCCCCATCGCCGCCGCCTCGTCCAGCTGCGCCTCGAGCGCCGCCAGCTTTGCCCCAGCTTCCGCCAGCTTCTTGCTGGCTGCCTCCTGTGCCGCGCCCAGCTCCCTGTTGGCGATGCGGACGTCCCTGTCGGGCGTGGTGGTCGAGGCTTGCTGTTACGACAGTTCACGGCAAAACAACGGTTCCCCGATTTCCGACTCCTACGTTTGCGTACCGTACCGCGCAATGTACTTCACGTCACAGTGCACGGCAGAAGATCTAGATCAGAGAGAGATTTGTTTTGTAGGGGGTGCCTGAAGTCGAGCGTGGTGGTCTATGGATCAGTCTGTCAGACATGTATGTGGGCGTACTAGGCATGTGTGCTTATGCACCTTGGATAAGAGGCCGGAAGCGGTCAAATGCATGCCCTTGGCTGCATCTTCCACCATGATTGCATGCTGCACACATCTCAAAGCCTGTTGGCAATGTGAACGTCCCTTTCCGGCATTCACATTCAGTGTCATGACTGCGTTGCATCTACATGGCCACGGCAGCTACGACCCAGCTACCACCAAGGCTCTGGGCAGGCATAACGAAAGCCTGCAACACACACCCGTGCTCACATTCACACACACACACACACACACACGCACGCACATGCACACGCATAGGGGAGTCTGATGCGCCATCAAAGACGTCCAAAGAACTGTAGATCGCCCCCACACACACACAGACACACACCTGGCGGCCTCCTCCAGCTGGGTCCTCAGGATATGCTGCGCCGACTCAGCCACAGCAGCCATCTGCGCATGCTGCTCAGCCTGCGAGTGTGGGTGTGTGTGTTTTTATAGTCCGTCGGACACCTGTTGATGTGCTTGACCTCGAGCTTGTGCACCCCTGGAGCTGAGGTGTGCAGGTGCGTGTGCGTGCATGAGTGGGTGCCGATGCAAGTGGGTGGCAGCAGGCATGGAGAGCCGTGCAGCGCTTGGAGGACGCAGCCAAAGCAGCCATCTGGACATGCTGCTCAGCCTGCGAGCATGGGGTGTATGTGCATGCATGGGTGCCGATGCAAGTGGGTGGCAGCAGGCACGGAGAGTCTTGAGCAGTGAGTAATGGATTGGCACTAGCTTGGGTGGGAACAAAATCCATTCCCAAACACTATCCACCCCTTTATGTTTACTTTAGCAGTGAGCAGTGGATTGGTACTAGCGTGGGTGTGAACCAAATCCCACCTGAATCGACCTCAGCCGCGCAACCTCCCCATCGCGAGCCCGCCACACCTGCAGCGTGCGGTTTTGGTGGGTGAGTCCAAGTGATTGTTGGCAGAAGCCAGGGAGAAGCAGCAAGGCGGCGAGGCGGCGAGGCGGCGAGGCGGCAGGCAGCAGGCAGCAGGCAGCAGGCAGCAGGCAGCAGGCAGCAGGCAGCAGGCAGCAGGCAGCAGGCAGCAGGCAGCAAGCAGCAAGCAGCGAGCAGCGAGCAGCGCGCAGCGAGCAGCAAGCAGCAAGCAGCGGCAGCAGCAACAACAACAGCAACAAAAAAAATCCAATGACAACAGCAGCAACGCGCACCTCCAGCTCAGCAGCCAGCCGGTCCCGCTCTGCCACTAAACCCGTCTCTGCTGCGTTCATCTCTGCTGCAACCTGCGCGACTGCGGCAGCCGCGACAGCTGCCGCCTGGCTTCCGAGGGCCTCCAGGTCAGCTTCGTGTTCCACAGCCTCGGCGCGCAGGCGCTGCAGCTGCGGGGGGGCATTTTTGTGTGTGTGTGTGTGTGTGTGTGTGTGTGTGTGTGTGTGTGTGTGCGTGTGCAGCTGCCGCCTGGTCGTAACCGTCGTGGTCGACAGCCTTGGCGCGCAGGCGCTGCAGCTGCGGGGGCATGTGTGTGTGTGAGTGTGTGTGTGTGTGTGTGTGTGTGTGTGTGTACAGCAGCGACAGCTTCAGCCCGGCTTCTACAGCCTCGGCGCGCAGGTGCTGCACATTTGCCCCCGTACTAATTTGAATTCGCAAATTTTGCTGCTTGGGAGCTGATCCCTTATGCCTGGCTGTTTGCCCGGTGCCCCCCCTCTGGACTTAGCCTGGCAAATGTTGGGGAACCCATGGCCCGGGGGTTGCGTCGGGCAGAGAGGCTCAGTAACCCCTCCTACGCAAGCGCTTTCTACTAGGATTATGCAAGTCAGCTGCGAACCAGACCTAAAGGTTCAACCTCGCTCATGGTCTCCAGCTGTCCACTCAGGGCAGCCCTATGCAAGCAGTTATTACTACAATGAAAACCAGCCCTATGGGTCCCACCTCGCTCATGCTCTCCAGCTCCCCGCTCCGGGCACCCAACTCCGTGCGCGCCGCAGCCAGTGCCTCGCTCGCCGCTGCCACCTCCGCGATCCAAACAGCCAGCTCCTCGCCCATGCAAGTCAGCTCGCGTCTTGCGGCGGCAAGCTCTGCCGTAGAGCGAGCGGCGTCTGCCTCGGAGTCCTGCGCCCACTGGGAGGCGGCCTCGTGGGCGGCCGAGAGGGCACCTTGTGTGTATGCCAGCTCCTGCTCCTGCGGGATTGAGAAAGGGGGCACGCAGCGCATTGCGCAGGGGCAAGAAACATCGCTGGGGTCGTTTGAATCACGCGTCTGCTTGGACGAGCCTGATGTGCAGACGAGTGGGCGCCTTGTGTGCATGCCAGCTCCTGCTCCTGCGGGTGGGAGTGGGGGGGCAGGGGGAGGGGGTGCAGGGCATTGGGGAGGGGCAAGATGCATCTCTGCAGTCGAGTGTATCACGCGTCTGCTGGGACGAGCCTGATGTGCAGCCCAGAGGGCGCCTTGTGTGCATGCCAGCTCCTGCTCCTGTGTGAGGGAGGGGTGTGCAGAGTGTTGGAAAGGGACGAGATGCATCGCTACTGAGTTTGTGAGCCCACTAGGAAGGCGGCCTCGTGGGCGGTCGAGAGGGCGTCTTGTGTGTATGCCAGCTCCTGCTCCTGCTAGAGGGAGGATGAAGGGGGGCGCAGGGCGTTGGGGATGGGGTGAGAAGCTGGTGGCCGGGACCAAAATCAGCAACACTAACCGGCCAGAAACGACAAAAACGGCAAAAATCGGGCGATGAACCCTCAAAATCAATTAATTGTTTCCGCCCAGAAACAGCCGTAGGCGGTAAACCGCCCCATCGAAGAAGCACTGGCGAGAAGCAGCGTGCAACTGTGCAGTCGAGATGAGCGGGAACCCCCTCCTGACCTGTCTACCTCACAATGTTGATAGACTGCAGGGTTTATGGTTTTCTGGAGAGCGCGCCTGCTCCGAGTGCTGCACCTTGAGCAGAGCGAGCGCGCGCAGCTGCAAGACAGACCACCTGAGAGCCCCCCAGTGTCTTGCAACCTGTATTTACCTTCTACTTCTACTCGTTTAAACCATCAGGGATGTTCAACAGACTGAAATATCCATGATCAGTTTTGCTTGATTGCTGAGTGAGCACACCTGCTCCAAGTATTGTGCCTTGAGCAGAGCAAGCACGCGCGGCTGCGAGACCACCTGAGAGCCCCCCAGTGTCTTGCAACCTGTATTTACCTCTTGCTCGCTTAAGCCATCAGGGATGTTCAACAGACTGAAATATCCATGCTCATCAGCAACTGATGATTGCTGAGTGAGCGTACCTGTTCCATGTACTGCGCCTTGAGCAGAGCGAGCGCGTGCAGCTGCTCGTCGGGCGGCGGCCCGCCCAGCGCCCGCGCCTGGCTGCCGCCGTCCACACCCACCGCGCCCTCCACCGCTGCTGCTGCAGCGCGCGCAGCGCCATCCTGGGCTCGCGCTTGCGCCAACGCTGTGGCACTTGCTGCATCGCCCAGCGCTTGCGCTTGCGCTTGCGCCAATGCTGCGGCGTGCGCTTGCGCTTGCGCTTGCTCTTGCGCTTGCGCTTGCGCTTGCCCTTGCACCAACGCTGCGGCGTGTGCTGCTTCAGCATGGGCTTGCGCTTGCGCCAGTGCTGCGCCGTGCTCGGTGGTCATCACGCCCAGTGCCTGCGCATTTGATATGGCGACAGCAGTAGAGGTTGTGAAACAGTGGGTCTTGTGCAGCCAGGCCTGCTGCCGCCCCACTCCCACCCCGCTCCACATTTTGCTCCCGCACCCTCACCCACCCACCTCCTGGAGTGCGTTCCTCTCCCCAGTGATCTGCTCCACCCTCTCAGCAAGCGCCCCTGCATGTGCGGCAAGGCCGGCCACCGCAACTGCCCCACTCCCAGTCCACGCCCACGCCCACGCCCATGCCCACGCCCACGCTCGCTCCCTCACCTCCTGGAGTGCATCTCTCCTCCCTGCTGCTCAATCCTCACAGCAAGCGCCCCTGCCTCTCTGCAGCAAGGCCGACCACCTGTGCCTCGGCACCAAAAATCTCCCACTCCCACTCCCACACCGTCACCCACCCACCTCCTGGAGTGCGTCCCTCTCCCCTGCGAGCTGCTCCACCCTCTCAGCAAGTGCCTCTGCCTCTACGGCAAGGTCACCTGTGCCTCGGAACCTCAAACCTCCCACTCCCACGCCGCCACCCACCCACCTCCTAGAGTGCGTCCTTCTCTCCTATGAGCTGCTCCACCCTCCCAGCAAGTGCCCCTGCCTCTCTGCAGCAAAGCCGGCCACTGCAACTTCCCCACTCCCACTCCTGCTCCATGCCCACGCCCACGTCCATGCCCACGCCCACACCCACGCCCACGCCCACGCCCACGCCCACGCCCACGCCCACGCCCACGCCCACGCCCACGCCCACGCCCACGCCCACGCCCACGCCCACGCCCACGCCCACGCCCACGCCCACGCCCACGCCCACGCCCACGCCCACGCCCACGCCCACGCCCACGCCCACGCCCACGCCCACGCCCACGCCCACGCCCACGCCCACGCCCACGCCCACGCCCACGCCCACGCCCACGCCCACGCCCACGCCCACGCCCACGCCCACGCCCACGCCCACGCCCACGCCCACGCCCACGCCCACGCCCACGCCCACCCACCTCCTTGAGTGCATCTCTCTCTCCGGTGAGCTGCTCCACCTCCGCGGCAAGGCCGGCCACCTCAGCTGCCATCGCCTCTGCCTCGGCGCTCATCACAGCATCGTGCGAAGCCTGGAGCTCCTCCCGGAGCGCTGTGTATGCGGCCTGGGCGGGAGAGTGTGTGTGTGTGTGTGCGTGGTGTGGTTTTGATAAAAAAAAAATCGGTTTAGGATCCGTGAGTTGAAATGTTGAGGTTTTGACCGGCGAAATGCCCTGACAGCATCGTGCCTGGAGCACTGCGTATGCGGCCTGGGGGACGGGGGGAGGGGCAGGAGTACTGTGGTGTGTGTGTTGAGGGTTTTGGGTGAAAGAAACATTTATGTTTCTTATAACATGAATAGAAAAATGAAACAAGGCATCGTGCGCAGCACAGTCCTCCTCCTCCCGCCCTCCCGCCCTCCCTCCCTGCCCCAGAGCCCACACACCCCTGGGCACCCACCTCCTCAAGACTGATAAACTTGAATCAAAACAAAATGCCCCCATTTTCCCCGCACACCTGAGCCTCTGACGCTGACCGCTGCATGCGAGCAACCTCCATGCGCAGTGCGGTCTTGTGCTCCTTATCATCCAAGTCCTCCTCCTCTTCCCAACACCCTACACCCTGGATGCCCACTTCTGACTGGGTTTCCCCGCTTCATTCTTCCAACTTGACACACCTGCGCCTCAGACACTGACCGCTGCATACGAGCAACTTCCATGCGCAGCGCGGTCTTGTCCTCCTCCTCCTCTGCCCTCCCTCTCTACCTAGCACCCTACACCCTGGATGCCCACTTCTGAGCTGGGTTTCCCCGCTTTATTATTCCCACCAGACACACCTGCGCCTCAGACGCTGACCGCTGCATACGAGCAACTTCCATGCGCAGCGCGGTCTTGTCCTCCTCCTCCTCTGCCCTCCCTCTCTACCTAGCACCCTACACCCTGGATGCCCACTTCTGAGCTGGGTTTCCTCACTTTATTATTCCCACTAGACACACCTGCGCCTCAGACGCTGACCGCTGCATGCGAGCAACCTCCATGCGCAGCGCGGTCTTGTCCACCTCCTCATCCGTCCGTTCGGGTGCCCCGTGTTCCTCCTCGGCACCGCCGCCGTTGGGTGAGGATGGCTTCCCGCCCGTTCGGCGCGTGTGCAGCTGCCGCACGCACTCGGCAGCGGCAAACTGCTTGTCGGCAGCGGCGGCGGCGGCGGCAGCGGCGGCAGCGGCGGTGGCGGCAGCGGCGGCGTCGGGCGTGCGGCCCAAGTCTGCCACTGCTGATGCGAGCTGTGCGCCCAGGACGGCAACCTGCCGGCCCAGCTCCAGCACCTTAGCGTGTGTATGTGCGTGTGGTCAATTTTACAGTCCGTCAGATGCCTTGGTGTGTGTGTGTGTGTGTGTGTGTGTGTGTGCATCGCCGGGGTGTGTATTGCTGTTAGTAGTACAGGCGATTGCCGGTGCATGCGGACGGCCTCATGTAACGCTTGGTTGGTTGGTTTGTTGTGTGCATGTGTGTGTGTGTGTGCGCGTGTGTGTGTGTGTGTGTGTTGTGTCCCCCCCTCTCCCCCCTCCTCTTCAATGTCTACATCGACACAGTCGTCCGGTCCCTGATTGCCCAGCTCCCCAACGCTGGCATTCAAATTGGCTACATGATCGACGGAAAAATGTACACCCCTGAGTCCCGCAAGGACTTTTTGACCACCATCCTCCCCCTCCTTCTCTACGCCGACGACATCGCCCTGCTCGCCCGCTCCGAGGAAGACCTCCGCACCATGCTCACCCTCCTCGACCGCATCTGTTTCAGACCTGGCCCTTGCGATCAACTACGACAAAACCATGGCACAATCCCTCGGCCACCCTTCTGCCCACACCGTCCCCTCCGCCCCTATCACCATCCCCTTCAACTCCTCATCTACCCCCCACCTGGTCCACTCCACCTCCAAGTTCAAATACTTGGGAAGCATTCTGTCCTCCCCCGCCGCCCCTTCTGATGACGCTCCCAACACGTCTGATTCCGACATCCTCGACTCAGAGATCTCACGCCGGATCGGAAGTGCCTGCTACGCCTTCAACCGTCTCACTCCCCGGTTCTGGAACTCCAACTCAATCTCTCCCACTACCAAGATCCACCTCTACAACGCCGTTGTGATCTCTGCCCTACTGTATGGCTGCCAGACATGGACGTTGAACAAGGCCCACATCAACCGACTTGAAGTAACCCACAACCGTTTCCTCCGCCTCATCAAGGGCATCCCTCCTCACACCACAGAGTACACCTCCACCACCACGATGCATGTCTCCCCCCCCTGTACGTTCCCCATCATTGACACGATCAACAAGCACCGTCCTACGTTCATCGGCTCCCTCATCCGCCGCCTCCCACCTCCCCCGTCCCCCCGCCCCTCCATCTCCACACACCCGCCCGTCCCTTCTCCCCCCCCACTCCCTCCCGACATCATATACCCCCCCACTGCCGCCCTTTTCGCGTACAGCCGACCGGACATGACTTCGCTCTATGCCGGCGGCGCCATCACATCCTACCGGCTCAGCGCCGGCGACTTTTTTGCCCACTCCGTCAAGTTCCGTTCCTCCGCAAACACCCACTTTTCCAACTTCAAACGCGACATCTCCAAGCACCCCAAGTTTATGGACCTCTTGTCCAAGCGAGTCACCTCCGAGTGGATCCTCTTAGCGAGATTTCCACAACTGTGGATGTCAATCTGCCGAGACCTAGTTTAAACTCAGTCGAAGCGGAGTGACGAACACAGCCGTCAGTGACCCGCACTTGCCCCTTTCCCCCACTGCTTTTTGAATGAGGTCATTCACTCTCTTGTTGGCGCACGGTTGGTCACCCGCCTCCAAATGGAATCTCCTAAATGATGACCAGAAACAGCCTATCTAGGTCTGCCGTGCAGAGTTCTCTGTAACGATATCTCTCTGTGTGTGTGTGTGTGTGTGTGTGTGTCTGCCGCCGCTGATGCAAGCTGTGCGCCCAGGATGGTGACCTGCCGGCCCAGCTCCAGCACCTGTGTGTGTGTGTGTGTGTGTATGTGTGTGCATGCGTGTGTGTGCATGCGTGTGTGTGTGTGTGTGTGTGTGTGTGTGTGTGTGTGTGTGTGTGTCTGCAGATGCAAGCTGTGCGCCCAGGATGGTGACCTCCCGGCCGAGCTCCAGCACCTGTGTGTGGGTGCGAGTGTGTGCGTGTGTGTGTGTGTGTTTACGTGTGTGTACATATGTGTGTGTGTGCGTGTGTGCGTGTGTGTGTGTGAATGTGTGTGTGTGTGTCTGCCACTGCAGATGCAAGCTGTGCACCCAGGATGGTGACCTCCCAACCCAGCTTCAGCTCCTGTGTGTGTGTGCGTGCGTGCGTGTGTGCGTGTGTGTGTGTGTGTGTGTGTGTCTGCCACTGCAGATGCAAGCTGTGCGCCCAGGACGGCGACCTGCCGTCCGAGCTCCAGCACCTGTGTGTGTGTGTATGTGTGTGTTTACGTGTGTATGCATGTGTGTGTGCGTGTGTGCACGTGTATGTGTGTGTGCGTGAATGTGTACGTGTATGTGTGTGTGTGTGTGTGTGTGTATGTGTGTGTGTGTGTGTGTGTGTGTGTGTGTGCGTGTGTGTGCGTGTACGTGTGTGCATGTGTGTGTATGTGTGTGCCGTCGATTTTACAGTCCGTCGGACGCCTTTGATGGCGCATTAGATCCTAGGAAAGAGGCCGGCAGCTGTCAAAATTAGACCCCTAGCATGCCATCTGCCATCATGATTCCTGTGCACGCGGTGCGTGTCTCAAAACAGGCGACAAGGAAGTCAGCCAGCTCGTGCCAGAACCTGGGGTTCTCCTGGCCTGGCCGAGGATTCATTAACTCCCGCATCCGCTCATCTAAATCGGCCTCCTCGGGGCGAGGGATGGACCGAAACAGGCTGTGGGCCCGCACCCGTGCCTCTTCATAGGCAGGGCACTCAAATACCATGTGTGCCTCATCCTCTAGCCCACCGCATAGGCAGCACGCCCGCTGGCTGCGTTGCTGCCTCTGTCCCACCACGGCGTAGCGCCCCCGCTCTATCTGCAGCTCATGGAGCCCCATCCTGAACCTAGCTAGAGCCGTGATCCGGGCAGCACTGTTCAGCCCTGAGCTCAACAGGGCCGGTGGCTCGCTGTCGCTTCCCGCCATCCACCGCATGTAGGTCAGCATCTTAAAGCCGCGCGACCACTCCCGAGGTGCATCTCGCACGGTAGTGCCGCTCGGCAGCGCCGGTGTGCTTGTCGCGGCGGCCAGCCACGTCGCGGTGTGTGTGTGTGTGTGTGTGCATGTGTGAATGTGTGTGGCATACCTGACCCTCCAGCTCTCGCACGCGCTCCTGCGATGCGTGCGCGTCCGCGTCAGAGCGCGCAGCGGATGCGCGCACTCCCTCGAGCTCGTCGGATTTGCGCTGAAGTGCAAGGCGCGCCATGCCAGCCGTGGTGTCTGTGGGGAGGGTTTGGGAGGGGATTGTGGATGAGGTGTGGGTACAGTTTGTTTTGAGGGGGGGAGCAGCAGGGAGGCAGGACCAAGGAGAGAAGGATGAACCGCGCGACGAGGCCACGCAAAGGCCACGACCATGCAAAGGGGCCATGCGCGACGGGCCCACGGCCATCCAAAGGGGCCATGCAAAGGCCACGGCCCATGCAAGCTACAAGTCCACTCCCTCACCTGCTGCAGAGAGTGCTCGTGCTTGCAGGCATATCACGCTCATCAGCCAGGGCCTGTTCTGCATCCGTCACTACACAGTCCGCTTGCATACACCCTCGCTCCCCCCCCTCACTGTGTCCCTCCCTCCCTCTCCCTTACCTGCTGCAGACAGCTGCGCTTGCAGGCCTGCAGCCCTGTCAAGCTTATTTGCCAGGGCCTCTTCTGCATCCGTCACTGAACAGTCCGCTTGCATAAACCTTCCCTCCCTTCATCATCCGTCAAGGCCTCCTCTATATGTCGCTGCACACTCTGCCACCACACGCATGCACACACACACAAGAGCTCCCTCCTTGTCTCCCTCTTACCCACCAGGCTGTGCTTCCAGGCTGCGAGCCCCGTCTCAAACCATAGCCAAATCTTGCTCTGCATACTGCTGCTGCATAATCCACCACTGCACACACACACAAACACCCTCACTCCATCCCTCTTCCCCACCTGCTGCAGACAGCTGCACTTACAGGCTGCGAGCCCGCTCCCAATCGTCCACTCATGGGCCTCATCTGCATTGGTCGCTGCATACTCCACCACTGCAAAGACGCACACACACACACACATACACACACAAGCTCCTGCCCTCCCTCACCTACCTGCTGCAGACAGCTGCGCTTGCAGGATGCCAGCCCGCTCCCACTCATCCGCAAGAGCCTCCTCTGCATCGGTCGCTGCATACTCTACCACCGCACACACGCACATACACATACACACACACACACACACACACACACACACACGAGCTCCTGCCCTCCCTCCCTCTTCCCCACCCACCTGCTGCAGAAAGGCTGCACTTGCAGGCTGTCAGTCCGTCTCACTCAGTAGCCAAAGCTTGCGCTGCATACTGCTGCTGCATACTCCACCACCGCACACACACACACACACGCTCCTGCCCTCCCTCTTCCCCACCTGCTGCAGACAGCTGCACTTGCAGGCAGCGAGCCCGCTCCCTCTCATACGCAAGGGCCTCCTCTGCATCAGTTGCTGCATACTCCACCACCGCACACACACACACACACACACACACACGCTCCTGCCCTCCCTCTTCCTCACCTGCTGCAGACAGCCGCACTTGCAGGCTGCGAGCCCGCTCCCTCTCATCCGCCAGGGCCTCCTCTGCATCCGTTGCTGCGTACTCCGCCGCCGTTCGCGCGAGCCGCTCCCTGAGCAGCATCTCTGACGGCTCCTGCACCTGCACAAGCTCGTGCTTCTCCTGGCCTGGTTTGCGCTCGTGCTCGTGCTGCTCGTGCACGTGCACCAGCTGCTTGTGTGCGTGTGTGCCTGCCAGCTGCTGCTGCTGCTGCTGCTGCTTGTGCGCGTGTGTGCCCGCAAGCTGCAGCTGCTGCTGCTGCTCCCCTTCCTTGTGCTGGTGCTCGCGCCCCTGCTCTCCCACTTCATCTCCCTGGGAAGACCTTGACGCCGCTTGGGAGAAACCAGACCCTGTGCCTGCGCAGCCTGTGTCCGTAGTCTGTGCGCTGGCGGTGGTGGTTGTAGTTACTGCGCTGCCCGTGGCGGTGGTCTGTGCGCTGGCGGTGGAGGTTGCGGTGGTTGTGGCAGTTGCTGCGCTGCCCGTAAAGGTAGTCTGTGCACTGGCGGCGGCAGTTGCTGCGCTGCCCTTGGCTGTTGTCTGTGCGCTGGCGGTGGTGGCTGCGGCAGTTGCAGTGCCGGCAACTGCCTTTGCGCGCGCGAGCCGGACCTCCAGCCTCTCCTGATGCCTCTGCGCGGATGCCGCCTTGGCGCTGAGAGAGGATGCCCACTGCTGCGCCTGCGTGTGCATGCGCGCATGCGCATGTGTGTGTGTGTGTGTGTGCAGCAGCCCTGCGTCAGCTTGCACAGCAATGACAGTTCTGAGTCCCTGATCGGATCTGCATCCATCCATCCAGCCAGGCAGCCAGGCAGCCAGGCAGCCAGGCAGTCAGTCAGGCAGACAGTCAGGCAGCCACCCAGCCACCCAGCCACCCAGCCACCCAGCCAGCCAGCCACCCAGCCACCAGCCATCCAGCCAGCCACCCAGCCTTGCACCGCATGCACCCACCTCAAGCATCAGCTCCGCCTGCTCCTCCAGCTGCTGAATCAGCACAGACAGCTCAGCATCCTTGACCACACCACACACCCACACATACACATTCACACACAATCCAGGCAGCTAGGCGGCCAGGCAGCCAGCCACCCAGCCTTGCACCGCATGCACCCACCTCAAGCATCAGCTCCGCCTGCTCCTCCAGCTACTGCGTCAGCACCGACAGCTCAGCATCCTTGACCACCCCTCACACCCACACATACACACAAACAATCCAGGCAGCCAGACAGCCAGGCAGCCAGCCACCCAGCCTCCCACTGCATGCACCCACCTCAAGCATCAGTTGTGCCTGCTCCTCCAGCTGCTGAGTCAGCACCAACAGATCAGCATCCTTGAGCCCCCCCCACACACACACACACACGCACACAATCCAGACAGCCAGGCAGCCAGGCAGCCAGCCACTCAGCCTCCCACTGCATGCACTCACCTCAAGCATCAGCTCCGTCTGCTCCTCCAGCTGCTGAGTCAGCACCAACAGATCAGCATCCTTGACCCCCCCCACCCACACACACACACACAATCCAGGCAGCCAGGCAGCTGGGCAGCCAGCCACTCAGCCTCCCACTGCATGCACCCACCTCAAGCATCAGCTCCGCCTGCTCCTCCAGCTGCTGAGTCAGCACCGACAGCTCAGCATCCTTAACCGCAAGTGCAGCCCTCAGCTCGCCCAGTGTCCCGTCGCCGCCGCTGCCACTGCTGCTGTGCGCCTGCTGATGCGGTGTGATGGAAGGAGGGGAGGAGGGGAGGGGTGTGTGCATGACTGCCTCTGCTGCTGCTGCTGCTGCTGCTGCTGCTGCTGCTGCTGCTGCTGCTGCTGCTGCTGCTGCTGCTGTGGACACAGGAGGGGCGGCAAGACGGCGAGAGAGAGAGAGAGAGAGAGAGAGAGAGAGAGAGTGCGAAGAGCAGGGAGGGACCCACCTGCTGTTGTGCCTGCTGCGCGTGCGCATCTGCGCGGTCGAGCCAATCAGCACACACGGTCAGCGCGCGCGACAGCTGCGACAACGCCTCCTCCCGCTCAGCCCCCCCCCCCCCCCGAAGCTACCCGCCTCCTCCAGGCCCAAAAAGAAACCCAATGGCACGGCCCCACCTGCTGCGCGTGCGCATCCGCACGGTCGAGCCAATCAGCAGAAGCGGTCAGCGCGCGCGACAGCTGCGACACCACTTCCTCCCGCTCGGCCAGCGCCCCAGCCAGATGAACGGCCTCCTCGCGGGAGGAGGACAGCTCGGCTGCCAGGCGGTGTGTGGTGTCACGGCCAGCCTCGAGCTGCAGTAAAGTATTGGTATGAGAGAGACAGTCCAACACAGTCCAACACAGTCCAACACACCGCTTCTACGTTCTACTAGTGCGCTCGGGGGGGTGGCAACCCCCCGGGCGCGCTGCGATCCAGGTGTCGACGACGCGAGTCCGATGACCCTGTAGCGTAGAGCCAACCCAAGGAGGGCATACCGGCCCGGCATCACAGACGGCCAAGGACGCCTCGCGGACTTGAGCTGGCTGGCCGCGGATGCGAGCAAAGGGGAAACAAGGCACCCCATGCATGCAGCCTTTTCCTGCCCAGTCCCCGCGTGTAGCGGGGCACGCCTGGCGACGCGTCCAAGTCG
This sequence comes from Chlamydomonas sp. UWO 241, assembly GCA_016618255.1. NCBI lineage: Eukaryota > Viridiplantae > Chlorophyta > Chlorophyceae > Chlamydomonadales > Chlamydomonadaceae > Chlamydomonas > Chlamydomonas priscui. The sequence continues at coordinate 3,273 of VFSX01000330.1, read as the reverse complement.
TCAATCAGAACACCAGAGTGGCTACGTTCAACGTGCGGACATGTCCTGCAGAGGACGAGGGACTGGTCAAACTGGCGAGTCTGGTGCAAGATTGCGCCAAGCTTAGCGTCGGTGTTGCAGCGCTTCAGGAGCTGCGCAGGACCGGCTCCGGGGAGGCCCAAGTGGCTACGGGCGACACGTCGTGGACGCTGCTATGGTCGGGTGGGGAGCACCGGCAGCGTGGGGTGGGCTTGCTGTTGTCCCCTGCATGGGCATCGGCACTTGTCTCCTGGGAGGCGGTGTCCGACCGCCTCATCCAGGCCCGCTTTGCAGCGGACCGTGGGCAGATGATCACCATCGTCAGCGCCTACAGTCCAACGGAGGCAGCGAGCGACGAGGAGGCTGGCGACTTCTACCTTCGAGTAGCGGCGCTCGCGGACAGGGCCAACGACAAGCGCGATCTGCTCATCGTGGCAGGTGATTTCAATGCAGCAGTGGGGAGGGATTCGGTGTCCGACCACGAATGCGTTGGCAAGCACCTGCCCCTCGCGGAGCCAGCGGTGGCCAGCAGGAACGGTCGCCTGCTCCTTGACACTGCCACTGCTTGCAGCCTGCGCGCTGCCAACACTCTCTACCCCCACAGGCCTGAGCACCAGTACACCCACATCAGCCCCATGGCTGTTGCACAGAACAGACGGCATGCATGCTCTGTGCGCCGCCTGCACAGCGTCAAGGACTACATCCTGGTTGCGCGCCGCCGCATGCATGCGGTGACAGACTGTAGGGTGCGTAGGAGCCCAACCTGGGACAGCGATCACCGCATGGTGGTACTGTCCATGCGCCTCCGCATGCGAGCCTCCCGCCATGCAGGCGGCTCTCGGCGGCGCGCATGGGACTCTTCACAACTGCGGCGCCCGGCTGTCCGTCGTGAGTTCAACCTCCAGCTGTCCGATCGCTTTGGGCTGCTGGAGGCCGTGCCGCCCGAGGGCGCTGATGCCCAGGCGAAGTACGACGCGATGACTGCTGCCATTCACTTCAGCGAGGTGGCCACCAACCACCTCGCTCCACGCAGCAGCCGCCGGCGGCGCGGCTGGCAGTTCACTCTGTCGCAGCGCACCCTCCGGCTCATGGACGCCCGGCAGCGCGCGCACTTGGCATGGCTCAAAAGCAAGTCTGCTGCTGCCAAACGAGAGCACAACCGCGCCAACCGCGCGGCTGACGCAGCTGTGCAGAGAGACAGGGAGAGGTGGATCGGCCAGCAGGTGGCGGAGGCGCAAGACACGCTCCGCAAGAAGAATCTGCGCCAGTGTGCGCGCGCGTGCAACAGGCTGGCGGGCCGCAGCCGCAGCCATCAGATCCCACCTGCCATGCGGGACGTCTCGGGCGCGCTGCACAGCGGTCCAGACGGGGTGCCGAAGGCCATGACAGAGTCATTCGACAAGCTATATGGCGGGGAGACCAAGCTCAGCGACGAGACCCTGAACCAGCTGGAGAACGATGTAGCGGCATTTGAGCTCACACGCGCCACAGAGGTGGACGAAGCGCACGGGCGCCCCCCTGACCTGGGTGAGACGGAGGCGTGTGTGCGAGCGTTGCGCTCGGCCGCCGCTCCGGGCGGTGACCAGCTGGACGCCATGCTGTTGCGGTGCCCACCTGCCATCGCATGGCTCCACCGGGTCATCATCGCCGAATGGCGGTCGGGGAGAGCCCCGAGGGAATGGAAAACTGCTATTATCACACCGTTATATAAGGGGAAGGTCCGCGTGACTCCCCTGGTAACTACCGCGGTATAAGCCTTCTCTCTATGCCGGAAAAGTGTACGCTGCCATACTTCTGCACCGCGTCTCCACGCAGGTTGATGGTCAGTTGCATGAGGCTCAGTGTGGTTTCAGAAAAAGCAGAGGCACTGTTGATGCATTTTTTACTCTGCGCTCGCTGAGCGCGGCACATGCCGAGTACAAACAATGCATGGCTGTGGCATTGTCGACTATTCTAAAGCTTACGATTGCATAAACCGTGCGGCACTGTGGAGAGTCCTTAGATTATATAGGGTTCATCCGCACATTATTGATCTGTTGGAGGATCTTCACACCAACACCGCAGCTGCCGTGCGGCTGGCTGGGAAAATCGGGCACGAATTCCCCGTGTCGTCTGGTTTGCGACAGGGGTGCGTCATTGCTCCTGTGTTGTTCAATGTTTTTATTGACCACATAGTGCAAAAAGCGCTAGACATGATGCCAGAGGGGGCTGGCGTGTCAGTCGTGACCCGAGCCGGCGCCTCTGTGTTGTCGTCGTCGGTTGAGCGCATAGTAATGCTGATGTATGCCGACGATTTATGATTGTTCTCGCATGACCCAGCTCAGTTGGCGCTTATGCTGAAAATCCTTGACAAGTGTCCTCTAGCTTTGGCATGCAAATCAACGCCGCCAAGACAGAAGTGATGATTATGCCAGCAGATTTTGTCGCGGATCTGCCCACGTTTGCGCTGACTGGTGGTGAAGTGAAGACCGTCTCTGCATTTAAGTATCTAGGGAGTTGGATAACCAGAGTGGTGGTGTGGAAAAGGAAATCGGTGTGTGCTGGCCAGACGACAAACATACCACGTTCGCGAGGCGCGCGCTGGGCTTGTTTGCGTCTTTTGATAAGATTTGGGCCAGCAAGAAGATGCAAGTGCAGTCTAGATGCGGGTTTACAACACTTTCGTGCTGCCCCACTTTCTGTACGGCTGCGAAACATGGGCCACTACTAAAACACAACTAACTCGATTGGAGGTTGCCCACTCTAACTGCCTTCGTCGCATTCTGGGTGTGAGCCTGGTCGACCGGCACAGATTAACTTATATTCGGCAGGCGTGCGACACTGAGCCAATTGAGAGCCTTTTGGCAAAGCGATCAATGCAGTGGCTAGGCCATGTGATGCGCATGCCGGCTTCTCGTCTTCCTCGTACGACTTTTGACTGCACAATGGATGTGGGTCGGCAGCAAGGCCGGCCTCCAGCCTCCTCCCGACACTATTTTCTTAAGCGACTGATTCAGCAGCTAGGCGAATTAAGTGGCACTCGTTCTGATTGGAAGACTTTTTCGGACACGGCGTTTGAGCGTGCTCAGGATAGGGTCGGGTGGAGAGCCGTGGTTTACGGTCCGGCTGCCCCTCAGGCGCCGGCCCCTCCACCACGGCGGTCAAGTAGATTGGCAAGCGCGACTTGACCCCCTATCCCCTAGAAGCAGTTAGGACCTATTTTGGAGGCGTCGCACAATAGCTCTCCTTTTTGCCCTGGGACTACACGTTGGCAGG
>VFSX01000385.1:165000-167500 GCA_016618255.1 Chlamydomonas sp. UWO 241 | reverse complement strand
GACTTGAAACTTATCCGTTTCGTGACGGGGTTTGCACCACTGGACTCATATGGCGGTATCTCAGTTCAATGTCAGCTTTTGGGTCCTGGCTTGAACACCCACCCCCACACTTAAAACAACCCTGACCGCTGCCTAGCATTGGCCATCGACTGTCAAATCAAAGGTGATTTTCAAGCTCTTGACAAGCCCTATCCAGCCAGTTGTGGGATACTCCGGTATTAGGTTGCCTGCCTTGTCTCCCAAGGTCGAGCTTTCTGTCATTCTGACCTGTGGGCTTTTGTATCTTTGTTTTCTCCCCACCAAACTGAGCGATCCGAGTGGCTTTGGACTCCTCCCATCAAGCTCTGCACGATTTAGTCATGGGGTAATTTAGTTGGACAATCCCTTCCCTCCTGGGAAAGGCCAACAGCCTTGTGGGCAGAAGGAGAGAAGAGAGATACATGGAATTGGAGGGGGGTGCCGGAGCGCGGGAGGGGCAAGGGCACGTGGGTGTTGTTCTGCTGTGTTGCGGCGACGCGCTGAGGCTGGCACGCGCGGTTGGGCGTCAGGGGTGGTGTTGCATGGTCGGTGGGTCGTGTTGTCTCGTGGTGGCGTGCGGGCGTCGCGCAAAGACTCCTTTGGCTGCTGCCCGCTTCCTGCTGCCTGCTGGTAGCTGCCTTGTCGGTGGTAGCTGCCAGGCAGCTGCTTGATAGGCGCATGCTGGAGCGCACGCACCATGCTTAGCTGAAGCATGCCGCCTAGCTGTTTAGCTGCAGCACACGTCCCCAAGCTGCCGAGCTGCAGCACGCTGCCTTGCTGCAGCACCGCTGTCTGCTAGCTGTCAGCCGCACACACACACGCACGCTCGCACGCTGGCTGCTTAGCTCACGTCCCCGAGCTGCAGCACGCTGCCTGCCTAGTTGCACGCTGCGGTACTTGCTTACAGATCTTAGTGTGGAACACAAAAAATAGTACAGCTGTGATGGTGTAAAATGTGTTCTGTGCGCGATGTTCATTTGTTCATCCGTTCATTCTGCGAGCGCTGTTGTTTGTGTTGTGATGTCACATCAAGTGTGGAGCCACCCAACTTTGAACCAACCGTAAAAGTCGACGTGAGCGCTGCAGAAAGCACGCGATATAGAGCGTGCACGCACCGCAGCGAGAGCCTGGTCCCAGACAGGCAGTGGGGCGCCATGGCGGATGAGAGCAAAATTTTAGCTGATGCGCTCAAGCTCCCCCTCCGCGAACGGTGTGAGCATGCGTCATGGAAAGCACGACAGGCTGCGTACGATGACGTGCGCGCGAGATGCGAGAAGGGCGGGGTGGACGACACGCGACTGGCAGAGTTTGGTGAGTGCCTACCGACAGACGCACCATATGCAGATGGGCGCCGTCTTGCAGTGCGCGCACTGGTTACACATGAGCATGCCGCCACCGCATCCGCGTGAACTGCGCGTGCTGGGGCCCCATGCAATCCATGCGTGATCACCCATGCGCACACATGGACCAGCAGCTCAGACCAGTACCCCATACACATGCATGGCGGCCGGCAGGGATGCGGAGTATGTTTGATGTTGACTGCCCCCCCCCCCCCTGCATCCATCCTGATGACGCGCATGCACGCACAGTGCATGCTCTGATGTGACGACACCCGCTAGTCGGCGCTTCCGAAGCTTGTGTGCACACGCGCCGCACCCGCATGCTGGTGCGTGCGCAGCGTCCATCTTCCCCAAAGCGGTGGGCGACGCTAACGCTGCGGCGCAGGGATCTGCACTCGATGCTCTGGTGGCGTTTCTGGCAGTGGCAGACAGTGACGTGGTGGCGCGGTGGGTTGGACGTGTGTGGATGTGTGCGTGCGTGTGTGTGCGTGCGTGTGTGTGCATGTGCATTTGTGTGTGTGCGTGTGCGTGTGTGTCTGTGTGTGCGTGTGTGTGTGTGCGTGTGTGTGTGTGTGTACGTGTGTGGGGGGGATTGCCCCTCCCCCCCCATTCCCCAAGCACACCACACACACAATCCCCCCCCCCACTCCCCCTATCTTCACACCCAGATCTCTCAACACGGTCTCCTAAGGCAACATCTGCCCCACCACCACCCCACTCCCATTGTCTTCACACACATCTCTCTCGACCAGGTTTGCTCTGGCCACCTCCATGCCCCCCCACCACACACCACCACACGCACCATTTCCTGACTCCACTCCCTCCTCTCTCCACCCTCAGATCTGTCGACAAGGTCTGCTCAGGCCTTGTGTCCAAGGCGCTCGGTGCGCGCACCACCAACGTTGCGAGCGCGCGTGATGCGATGATGTTGATTGTGGAGCTGGAGCACGGGGGGAAGGTGTGTGTGTGCTTGTTTGTTTGTGTGTGTGTGTGTGTGTGTGTGTTTAGGTCTGCTGTTCGGAGGTGCCTGAGCTCTCTGTCTCTCGCTCTCTCTCCCCGTCTCTCTGTGCATGTTGATGTGTATGAGTGCGTGCGTGCGTGTGTGTGTGCATGCAATTGTAAGGATGTTAGTGCGTGTGTGC
>VFSX01000385.1:0-160000 GCA_016618255.1 Chlamydomonas sp. UWO 241 | reverse complement strand
CAGTGGGGTTGTATTGACAGGCCCCTCACGCTCCCCAACCAGCGCTCACCAACCAAGACAAACAATAGCAGCCGCAACCATGCATTCAACCCCTCCCCCACCACTCTTCTTGTTCTCCCACACGCAGTGACTACGACTACGAGGACCTCAACCGTGAGCTGCGCAAGACCATCACCAAGCCACCTTCACACAATCAGCCGCACCAACCTCTATCAATCGTCCCCCTCCCCTCCCCTTGATCGCGAATGCATTGACTACAACGATGTTGACCTCGACACCGAGACAGAGCCGCGCAATACCATCATCAAGGACGCCACCGTGCTGTGTTACGCCCACAAGTCAACACGCTCACATCCGCCTCACTCAGTGCTACCAAAACCCAGCTCTGACAAACGACCCTCCCCCCTCTTCTAGCGACTATGACTACGGAGACCTCAATCGTGAGCTGCGGAAGACCATCACGAAGGACGCCAACGTGCTGTGTGTGACTGAGGCGATTGGGTGCTGCGCTGCGATGGCAGGGAGCATGCGGGGAGCCTTCTCGTCTACGGCAAAGGTGAGGGGAGACTATCCATGTGTGTGTTTGTGCGTGTGTGTGTGAATGTATGTATGTGTGTGTGTGTGTGTGTGTGTGCGGTGATTGGGTCCTGCACTGCAATGGCAGGCAGCATGCAGGGCGCGAACTCGTCTATGACAAAGGTGTTTGTGTGTGTTGGGGGGGGCATGAGTTTGTGTGTGTGTGTGTGTGTGATGTGTTTGATGCGACTGGGTCCTGCACTGCGATGGCAGGCAGCATGCAGGGCACGTACTCGTCTACAGCAAAAGGTGTGTGTGTGTGGGGGGGGCTTGTGTGTGTGTGTGTGTGTGTGTGCGTGTGTGCGTGTGTGTGACTGAGGTGATTGGGTGCTGCGCTGCGATGGCGGGCAGCATGCGGAGAGCCTACTCGTCTACGGCGAAGTTGTTTGTGGGCTTGGGCGTGGGCGTGGGCGTGGACGTGTGGGGGCGTGTGTGGGGGCGTCTGTGTGTGTGTGTGTGTGTGCGCGTGTGTGTGTGTGTGCGTGTGTGTGCAGTGATTGGGTCGTGCACTGCAATGGCAGGCAGCATGCGAGGCGCGTACTCTTCTACGGCAAGGGTGTGTGTGTATGTGTGTGGGGTGCGGTTGGGGGTCATGAGTGAGTGTTTTTGTGTGTGTGTGTGTGTGTGTGTGTGTGTGCGGCGATTGGGTCCTGCGCTGCGATGGCGGGCAGCATGCAGGGCGCGTACTCTTCAACATCGAAGGTGTGTGTGTGGGTGGGGGTGGGGGGGGGCATGAGTGTATGTATGTGTACGTGTGTGTGTGTGTGTGTGTGTGCGTGTGTGCGTGTGCGTGTGCGGCGTGTGTCTGCTGTGTGACTGAGGGGAATGGATGCTGCGCTGCGATGGGCAGCATGCAGACCCTCCAGTCCCCCAGTCCCCCCCCACAAACACTGTTCATACTCACAAACTTAACGCCCCCCCCTCCCCCCTGCCCCCCTCGCCTTCTCCTCTCCACACAGGGTCTCGCTGAGGTCCACCTGGAGAAGTTCAAGGAGAAGTCTGCAGCAGTGTTTTGCGCGGCCGCAACAAACACCCTCAACACGAACACCCTCAACACCACACCTTGAACCCCCCCACCCACCCCACTGCAACAGACACCCTCAACACGAACGCCCTCAACACCACACCTTGCCCCCCCCCCCCTCCTCTCCCCGCATGGTCTTGCCGAGGTCCTCCTGGAGTAGTTCAAGGAGAAGTCTGCTGCGGTGTGTTGCGCGGCCGCAACACACACCCTCAACACAGACACCCTCACACCCCCCTGCCCCCCCCCCCCCCCCGCGCCCCCCTCCTCCTCACCCCGCAGGGCTTCACCGAGGTCCTCCTGGAGAAGTTCAAGGAGAAGTCTGCAGCAGCGGTTTGAGTGGCCGCAAGAAAGACCCTCAACACAAACACCCTCAACACCACACCTCCTTCCCCTCCGTCCCCTCTTCTCCTCCCCCCGCCGCGCCCCCTCTCCTCTCCCCGAAGGGTCTTGCCGAGGTCCTCCTGACGATGTTCAAGGAGAAGTCTGCTGCGGCCGTTCGCGCGGCGGCGGCTTCCAGCCTGACCAACACCCCCATGACCCCTTCCTCAACAAAATCAACCACCCTCTGATCTTCAGGGCCTTACTGAGTTCGTTTTAGAGAAGTTCAAGGATGAGTCTGCTGCTATTGACCGCCAGTCCCCCAAAAGCACCGTCAAAACTCACGCCCCCACCCTGCCCCCCCTGTCTTCTCCCTCTGCAGGGTCTCGCCGAGGTCCTACTGGAGAAGTTCAAGGAGAAGTGCTATTGACCGCCAGTCCCCACAAGCACTGTTAAAACGCACGCCCCCCCCCTCCCCTGTCCTCTTCTTTACCCCCGCAGGGCCTTGCCGAGGTCCTCCTGGAGAAGTTCAAGGACAAGTCCTCAGCGGTGGTCCGCGCGACCGCAACGAACACCCTCATCACAGACACCCTCAACACCACACCCTGCCCCCCCGCCCCCCCCCCCTCTCCTCCCCCCGCAGGGTCTCGCTGAGGTCCTCCTGGAGAAGTTCAAGGAGAAGTCTGCTGCGGTCGTTCGCGCGGCGGCGGGCGCACTGAGCGTCATGCGCAAGCACTGCTGGTCTCTGCCAGACATCATCGAAAACCTGACGGGTAAGTGCAGCGCAGAGTCTTGTTGTGTGTGTGTAGGTGTGTGTGTGTGTGTGTGTGTGTGTATGTGCGTGTGTGCGCATGCATGCGTGTGTGCGTGTGTGCACGTGTGTGCGTGCGTCACACGCTGAACGTGATGCGCACGCACTGCTGGTCGCTGCCTGACATCATCGAAAACCTGACGGGTAAGTGCAGGGCAGAGTCTTGGTGTGTGTGTGTGTGTGTGTGTGTGTGTGCATGCATGCGTGCACGCGTGTGCGTGCATGCGTGTGTGTGCATGTGTGCATGTCATGCGCTGAGAGTAATGCGCAAGCACTCCTGGTCGCTGCCAGACATCATCGAAAACCTGTCGGGTAGGTGCAGTGTGTGTGTGTGTGTGTGCGTCTGTGTGTGCCTGTATGCGCACGTGTGTGCACGTGGTCGACCTCAGTGCGACGCGCACTAACTGCTGGTTGCTACCTCACAGCTCGACAACTAATGTATGTGTACCAAATTTGGCTTTCCTGCTCTGCTGCACTGAAGTCCGTTTTGCCAATCCCATACAGGCGCCCTCTCACACGTCAGCCCCAAGGTCAAGGAGGACACGCTCAAGTGGCTGGCAAAGGAGCTCCCCCTGGAGCCCAATTGGACCCCTTTATGAGCCTCTCCACCCAAATTAATGTTGCCATTTACCTGCAGGCCCCAAATCCGTTTTGCCAATCCTCCACCCAAATCCGTTTTGCCAATCCTCCACTCAAATCCGTTTTGCCAATCCTCCACCCAAATCCGTTTCGCCAATCCTCCACTCAAATCCGTTTTGCCAATCCTCCACCCAAATCCGTTTTGCCAATCCTCCACCCAAATCCGTTTTGCCAATCCTCCACTCAAATCCGTTTTGCCAATCCTCCACTCAAATCCGTTTTGCCAATCCTCCACTCAAATCCGATTTGCCAATCCTCCACCCAAATCCGTTTTGCCAATCCTGCGCAGGCGCCCTCTCGCACGTCAGCCCCAAAGTGAAAGAGGACACTCTGAAGTGGCTGGCAGAGGAGCTGCCCCTGGAGCCAAAGGCCTCGCTGCCCAAGCTTGCGGGACCGCTGCTCCCGCTGGCTGCTAAGTGTGCGGCAGAGGCAGCGCCTGGGCTGAGGGAGGCTGCGGTCGCGTTCCTCGTGGCGTTCAGCCTGCAGGTGTGTGTGTGTGTTTGTGTGTGTTTGTGTGCGTGTGTGTGTGTGTGTGTATGTGTGTGTGCCACCTTAAGGTCCGGCCAGGATCTCCCAACGTGGACCTCGGTTTGTGTGTGGTGTGTGTGTGTGTGCGTGTGTGTGTATGGGTGTGCGTGTGTGCGTGCGTGTGTGTGTGTGTGCGTGTGTGTGTGTGTGTGTGTGTGTGTCTGTGTGCGTGCGTGTGTGCGCGCGTGCGTGCGTTCGTGTGTGCGTGTGTGTGTGTGTGTGTGTTCGAGTGTGTGCGTGTTCGGGGGGGGGGGGCATTGAGCCTGCAGGTGTGCGTGTGTTTGTGTGTGCTTGTGTGTGTGTGAGTGTGTGTGTGTGTGGGGGGGGGCATGTACTGCTCCCGCTGGCTGCAAAGTGTGTGGCCGAGGCGGTGTCTGGGCTGAGGAAGACTGCGGTCGCTTTCCTGGTCGCGTTCAGCCTGCAGGTGTGCGTGTATGAGTGTGTGTGTGTGTGGGGGGGGGGGACTGCTCCCGCTGGCTGCAAAGTGTGCGGCCGAGGCGGCGCCTGGGCTGAGGGAGGCTGCATTCGCTTTCCTGGTTGTGGTCAGCCTGCAGGTGTGCGTTTTCTGTGTGCGCGCGTGTGTGTGTGTGTGTGTATGTGTGTGTGTGTGTGTGTGTGTGTGTGTGTGTGTGTGTGTGCGTGTGTGTGTGCATGCGAGCATGCGTGCGTGCATGCGTGCAAGCATGTGTGCGTGCATGCGTGTGTACCACCTCACACACAATCCAGTCTGGCAGCTCCACCCTTGTCGAAAAGCACACGTCTGGACTGGATGACGCACTCGAGAAGGCGATCACACTTAAGACCTCCCTCACCATTTACCCCCCCCCTCAAATCACTGCACTCTGGCATCTCCAACTGCGGTCGACACTCACAAGTCAACACCCACCCCCACCCCACCGCACAGTTTGCCGGATCTAGAATGCTTAAGAGGTGTCACGTGTGCGCTGTCATCTGATTGCGCACGCCACCCAGTCCATGCGTCCACAGCAGTCTGCTTGTTCCACACACTCACCACTGCTGCACTCTGGCAGCAGCACCCACCTGTCGTCAATAAGCACACATCTGGACTGGATCACACACCCCAAAAGGCGATTGTACTTGACACCCCCTCGCCCTGAAAAACGCTCCCCACTCCGCAGTCTGGCATCAGCACCGCTGTCGACACGCACATGTCTGGACAGGATGACGCACGCAAGAAGGCGACTGCACACTTGACTCCCCGCCCCCCTCGCCTTACAGACACACACACACACAAGCACCGCACCCCGCGCAATCGCCCCTCCCCCACCACACACACACACACCGCAGTCTGGCAGCTCAACCGCGATCAACAAGCAATCATCTAGACTGGATGACATACACAAGCACAGGAACGCACACACAGGAACGCCCCCCCCCCCAACCCCCACACACAGACGCACCCCCCACCCCCCCCACCCCGCAGTCTGGCAGCAGCGCCGCTGTTGACAAGCACACGCCTGGACAGGATGATACACACACAGAGGCGAACTTGACCCCCCCCTCACACACCTCACACACGCACCCCTACAGCCCCACACACGCACGCACACACACACACACACACTCCGCAGTCTGGCAGCTCAACTGCTGTCGACAAGCACACGTCTGGACTAGACGACGCACGCAAGAAGACGATTGCACACTTGCCCCCCCCCTCCCCCCCCTACACACACGCAGGCACCCCTCCCCTACAAACGCAAGAAGGCGGTCCCACTCGGCACCCCCTCGCTCTGAAAAACACCCAAACACTCACCACTGTGCAGTCTGGCAGCAGCACTGCTGTCGACAAGCACACATCTGCACTGGATGGCGCGCGAAAGAAGGCGATTGCCCCCCCCCTCCCCCCTCCCCCACCCCCCATGCGCACACATACAGGCACCCCAACACGCCCGATCACCCCGCCTGTCCCCCACCACACACACCGCCGGCTGGCAGCAGCACCGCTGTCGACACGCACACATCTGGGCTGGATGACGCACGCTAGAAGGCGCCTGCGCACTCGCCCCCCCCCCAAAACACACACACAAGCACCCCACCCAGCTCAATCCTCCCCCCCCCCCCCCGCACACACACACGCGCACACCGCAGTCTGGAAGCATCACTGCTGTTGACAAGCGCACGTCTGGACTGGATGACGCACTCACGAGGGCGACCTCGAACTTGACCCCACTCCCCCACACCACACACAACGCTCTGCATACAAAGACGCACCCCACATACTCACCTCTCCGCAGTCTGGCAGCTCAACTGCTGTCGACAAGCACACGTCTGGACTAGACGACGCACGCAAGAAGGCGATTGCACACTTGGCCCCCCCGGCCCCCACAAAACACACACACACACACACACACACACACACACACACACACACACGCACTCCGCAGTCTGGCAGCTCAACCGCCGTCGACAAACACACATCTGGACTGGATGACGCACGCAAGAAGGCGATTGCGCGTGGGCTGGCCGAGGCGCAGGGGGCGAGCGCAGCAGGGGGAGGGGGAGGGGGCGCGGCGGGCGAGGGGGCTGGCTCGGGTGCAGGTGTGTTTGCGTGTGTGTGTGTGTGTGTGTGTGTGTGCATGTCTATCTTTCACTGTCTCTCTCTCTCTCTCTCTTTCTCTCTGGCTCGCTCTTTCGCTCCCTCACTCTCTCCCTTTCTCTCCATCACCCGCTGTCACTCCCTTGCTTGAATATGTTCCCTATGTCAAAAGTCATGCTGATAGTCCTTGCACTGCACAATAGCCTCTGCTGCCGCTTCGGTGGAGGTCTATGGGACAGCATTCCGCGGGCCTGTGGACCCCGGCCGTGCCCCCACGGGGAGGAAGTCAGATCTGGGGGCCAAGTGCCCTGTCTTGGCCCAGCCCCTACCACCCACTAGCTCCCCACCACCAGTAGCCAGCCACTCCCCGCTATACGCCGAGCAAGCTTGAATACGCTGCCTGTAGGTGTGACACACACGACTGTAACATCCACCACCATGCATGCCAACCAACATTCGCAGCTGCCAGCAGCAACACATCACGCGCGCGCCCGGCGTGCACACACGCACACACACGCACGCATGCACGCACACACGCACGCACGCACGCACGCACCCCCAACCCCAACCCCAACCCCAACCCCAACCCCCCCTCCACCCACACGCACAGGCAGCAGCAGCAGCGCGTCACGCGCACGCGCTGCGTCTTCGCATACACACACACGCACACACCCACACACCCACGCACACCCGCACACCCACACCCACCCACACCCACCCACCCACACCCACACACCCACACACAAACACACACACAGGCACCAGCAGCAGCGCGTCACGCGCGCGCCCCGCGTCTGCAGCTCCTTCGACCATGTCTGCGTCGCAACTTGTGGCACAGGCCAAGAGCGCAAAAGCATCCGCTGCAGGTGTGCGTGCGTGTGTATGTGTGTCTGTGTCTGTGTGCGTGTGTAGGTTTATTTGTGTCTGGGCTCAGTGTCAGCTCCAAGCTGCTCATGATAAGGGCTTGTTATGCCACCAAGGCACACCCTCACACAAGGAAAACCCTGAAACAAGCGAGCACTCGTCCCGTGATCTTCCCACCTCACACTCTGTTTCCCACTGCACCCACACCGTACTCTCCACCCCCCCACACCCCCCTCCCACACCCCACAACCCACAACCCACAACCCACAACCCACAACCCACAACCCACAACCCGCACCCCGCACCCCGTACCCCATACCCCACACCCCACACCCAAAAACCTAAACCCCATACCCCGCACCCCATACCCCACACTCCACATTTCACTCTCAACCCCACACCCCACCTGCTGTAGTATGCAGTGTGGTTTGCTGCGTGCTCCGGCTCCCACGAGTTGTGCTCTGATCTATAGCCCTTCCTACCCAACACCCCACACTTCACACGCAAACCTGCACACACCCCTCCCACACCCACACCCCACACCCAAAGCCCCAAAATCCAAACCCCAAACCCCACACTCCGCACTTCACAATGAAGCCCCCACTCCACACCCGCACCCCCTACACCCCACACCCCAAACCCCACACTCCACTCTTCAAAGTCACCCCACAACACACACCCCACACCCCACACCCCACACTTCACTCCAAATTCCACACCTGAACCCACACTTCAAATGGCTCACACCCTTGCCCCCACCCCATGCCCGCACCCCATACCCCACATTCCACACGTCACTCTCAACCTCACACCCGACACCCCACACTTCACATCCCACCCCCACCCCCCCACCCACCCCCCCACACCCATGCCCGCACAGGTGCCGCGAAGAAGGGCGTCGTCGTCAAGAAGGCCGTGGGCGGCGCGGCAACGGGAGGGGGCGGAGGAGGCGCAAAGGGAGGGGGTGTAGGAGGAGGTGCGGCGTTGCATGCGTGCGGGTTTTGTGTGTGTGTGTGTTTGTGTGTGTGTGTGTATGTGTATATGTGTGTGTCTGTGTGTGCGGGGGGAGGCGTGTGTGTGTGTAGCTCTGCATGTGCGGCTGTGTGTGTGGATGTGGTCGTCGCCGTGTGAGTCAATGTGCCACAACAGCAAGCGCAGCACCGGGAGGAGGGGAGGGGGGGGGGGGGGGGGGCAGGGAGGGGGTTTCGGAGGAGGCGGCGAGGAGGCATGCTTACAACTTTTGGATAGTGCAATTCACCCCACACCTCCATCCAGACGCCCCTGATTCAAACGCCCGTATGGATGCCCGAATCATGCACAGGCGCCCCCTTTTTTTCGACAACAGCTCTCTGTCGAGAGACGTGCTTCAAACGTTGAAAGTTCCAACCCTGTTTCAAACCCGCAAATGGTGGTTTTCTATTGAACCCCTAGGTGGATAGAAAACTGGAGTTTCTGTCGAATGAGACTTTCCAAGTGTGAAGTGAGATTTACAGAAGCCTCTTATGGTGCTAGCACCCCAAGATTCCTATCCGTCTTCTTGGGTCGCTAGCACCGCTCTTTTTCTCAGTCAGTTTGCGGCTTCACGTTCCGTTGGCAGCCTTTTGGATACCACCCACCCACCCTGCTGAAAGGTGGTCTATATTGTGCATTTTCAAGGAGTTGTGGACTTCTACGTTCTGTTTTTCAGAGTTGGAGAGTTGATGAGAGTGGTGCTTAGCTGCAGAGTCCGGCCGCTCGACATTGGTCGTGGATGGTGACTACCATGCCTTGCGGCGGGTCACCATCTGCGGCCGGTGGAGGTCTGGCTCTGCCCCGAGCCATGACCTCCGGGGTCACGCGTGACTGTAATCAATCGAACACTACTGAAAGTCTGAGACAGAAACGCCTGTACGGCTCCCCATGATGTGCAGGCGAACCTCTATTGTTGAGGATGACAGCGCTCTGTCGGGAGGCGTGCTTTACAATTTGACAGTTCGACATGTCACCCCACACCCCTGATCCCACACCCCAAATTCAAACGCCCCCGATTCAAACGCCCGTATGGCTCCCCGTAATGTGTCGGCGACCCCCTATGTGTTGAGGACGACGTCTGCCTGTCAGGAGGCGTGCTTTACAATTTGGCATTCAACAATCCACCGTACACCCCTCGCCGCCTCAATACACCCCAACTTCAAACGCCCCCGATTCAAACGCCCGTGTGGATCCTTACCATGCGCAGGTGACCCTCTTTTTGTGGAGGACGACAACGCTCTGTCGGGAGGCGTGCTTCCGAAGGACGCCCTGCTGGGGCGTATGGGGGAGCTGCTGGGGGAGGAAACAGTGGGTGGTGGTGGTGTGTGTGTGTGTGTGTGTGTGTGTGCGTGTGCGTGCGTGTGCGTGCGTGTGCGTGCGTGTGCATGCGTGTGCGTGCGTGTGCGTGTGTGGAACATCTACTGTCCGTGCGTGCGTGAGTGATAAAGTTAATATAAAGTTAGGGCTTCCCTATGAAGGGGACGCGGTGGCAGGGCACGGAGGCGCTGCTGTAGGCCCGTTTTGGATCGCATTGCAGTTATACGAGGGACCATTTTGTGGCCGGTGTGTGTGCATGTGTGAGTATGGGGGGTATGCGTGTGTGGACAGAGAGAGAGAGCGCGCGTTCCACGAAACGACAGACCGAGGTGGAGTTCATTCCACCGCACCCACACATGTGACAGCTCAAGGGGCTTGGCAGCGAAGAGTGGAAGGCGCGCCCCGCTTACATGGTTACTGTCGTTTAGGAGCATGCCCCTCCCCCCCCCCTCCCTCCCAACCGCCTCATCTAACTAAGATGCCTTACAAAACACCCAGAGCTCACGGAGCTTTGCAGCGAAGACTGGAAGGCGCGCCTTCTGCATTGCCCCCCCCCCCACTCCCCTTCAAACTCGGATCCCCTCACTGACACTCCGACCCTGAGCCCTGGTCTGCTGGTTCTCTTACTTCTGTTCCACCCCACCCCAACCCGCCCACATCTCAACGAGCTTGGCAGCGAAGGCTGGAAGGCGCGCCTCGCTGCCATGGCCACTGGCTTAGGAGCATGCCCCCCTCTCCCTCCTACGCGCCTCATCTAACTACGAGGCCTCACGAAACACCCACAGCTCAAGGAGCTTGGTAGCGAAGATTGGAAGGCTCGCCTCGCTGCCATGGCCACTGTGGTGGAGCGTGCGGGCGGCGCGTCGGGTGGTGACATCGCGACGCTTGCGCAGGGCATGGGGGTGGTGCCAGGCGCTGGGTGGACCGACAAGAACTTCCAGGTGTGTGTGTGTGTGTGTATTGGCTAGGCATACGGAGGAGTGTACGGTGCAACAGGTCTGCCACATTTCCGACGCCTGAGGCGGCGCCTCTGGCCGCGCGTATACTTGCGTGTTAACTTGCGTGACGCGCCGACCGCCTCAGGCATCGCCTGCAACGCACCCCGCTCGCCTCATGAGCCGACTTCGACGTCATCCCGACCGCCCCAGGCGCCACCCCAACCGCCTCAACGCCTCAACGCCCACCACCGCTTGAGGCGCACCCTGACTGCCTCAGACGTTTTGACCGCATTCACTTGAGCGGATCAGGCGATGGGGCTGTGGTAGGGCAGGCTTGGGTGTTGGCAGGGCATGGGGGGTATTGGGTGCGTTTGCTGCGTTTGTTTGTTCGCAGGGCTTGGGGGTGTTGCCATGTGCAGGGTGGATGGACATACGCTTCCAGGTGGATTGTGCGAGACAGAGATGTACACTTGGGGCATTGCGATGCAAAACTGTTGGCTGTTGCTGTTGGCATTGGCAGTATAGTGGGTGCGTTGTCTACCTCCTGCAGCATCGCTACCGCGCCTCCGATCTCGCATGGTTTGCTCGCCGCCAGACCTCTCCCTCCCTCCCATCCCTCACACACTGCTATAACTACGCATTTTGGTGTGTCCGCTGCGTGATCCCCCCCCTGCCCCCTCCCTCTCCCCTCCCCCCTCGTGCACACACGCATAGCTCATGTCCAAGCAGTTTGACGTGACTGCTGCGTGCCCTACCACCACGCACACTACGCACACACACACACCACACACACACACACACACACACTATACACACACACTATACACACCCACACACACGCACGCACACACAAACACTCTGGGGTCTGATGCGCCACCAAAGGCGTCCAGCAGACTGTTAAATCGACTATCACACACACACAGGTCATGGCCAAGCAGTTTGATGTGATTGCCGCGTGTGCACAGTCGGACGACTTTGGAAGGACAGAGGCGTTCGTTGGAGTGACGGCAGCTGTGGAGAAGCTGGCAGACCTGAAGCTCAAGGGGCCAGGGTGCGCCCTTGTATTATTTTATTTTATCCTCATACAGGGGGGGGGGGGGGGGGGCAGAATAGTTTTTCTCAGACCTCATGTTGACATATTTTCAAAAAAAAAGCAGTACACCCAGACCTTATCTGCTGTAGCTGAAACTTGGTGGGCAGCTTCGTGACGTAGTTCCTATTCCATCGCATTATTTGGGAGGCTGCAGAGCCCAGTCCTACTCCTGAAACTGGCCCCAGAAGACGGCCACAAGCCCTGGGGCAGCCTCACACAACGAGGCCCTTTCCACACCATCCCAACTATTCAACCACATGAAGGACAGTGGATTTGGCATAATTGTCGTAACACAAATCCATTGCTTTCTTCCCCATCCCAATCGGAGGTCTGCAGAACATTCTGGCTCCAAGGGGGTGTGAACCAGTGGTCCGCACCAATCGCCCGGCGTGGACTCTGTCACACCCTCACACCACTGCACTATCTATTGGGTGCGTGTGGGGTATGAGGGTGGATTTGGACTCCTCTTGACAAGAGGAATCCAGCGCACTGACTCTCGTGTCAAACGGATATCAGAATAAAAAGTTATATAAAAAATCAGAGAAACGGTCCAGACCCCCCCCCCCATTTCCCCATTTTTTTAGAGTGGAATTCTCCCTCATCTAGGGAGGGGAAGGGCATGGCACCGGTCCGGTGTGGAAATTCGAAGTAATTCGACATGATGTATTTTCCTAACTTTCTGCCCCCCCCCTGCCTCATAAATGGTTTTTTTTTTGCCGGAAGCCGACTTTGCGGCATGTCTGACCTGAAGCTCAAGGAACCAGGGTAGGCACGACGGAGGAGCAGGGGGGGGGGGGGGGGGCACGCACCCTGAAGAGAGGCGTTTGGCGGCGTAACAGAAGCTGAACAGAAGCTGGCCGACCTGAAGCTCAAGGGGCCAGGTTTCGCCAGTGTTGTCACTTCCAATTTGCTTCACTTACTTCGTGTTGCGCGAATGCACCCAAACACACGCAAATACAGAAACACGCAAACACGCACATACGCGTATACACATCCACACAACCACGCGCAAACACACATGCACACACGCACAGCCACGCACACACATACACACTCACACACACTCACACTCACACACACAGCTGCACCATGCTCACCGCTGCTGCCGAGGCGGTTGGTCCCTCGTTCATTGCAACGACTGTCCACCGCAAGGCGTCCGTGCACAAGAACCCCAAAGTGCTGTCGGAGGCGCTCGGCTTCATTGGGCAGGTGCGGTTCAGATGCAATCTCACTCTAGAGTGATGCTGGGTCCGAGCATACACGGTTTGAGCAGGGCTGTTGCTGTGCCTGTGCCACATAACCTACCTTTAAAGTGCTGTTCGTGGCTGTCTTGGGCAGGTCAGAGGCTGCATTGGGCAGGTGGGCCTCCAATGTAAGCACTCTGCAGTAATGCAGAGTGATCATCACTTGATGATTGGCCCTTCTACTAAAGAAAAGACCGTCAGAGCAGGACTGTGCGGTGCACACGCTCCCAAAAGTGATGTTGCAGGATGTATTCATTTGCCAGGTGCTGATCCGATGCAATCAATCTCTAGTGTGATGATTGGTCCCAGTACACACGGTTGCAGCCGGGCTGTTGCTGTGCCACATGGAATGACTTCAAAGTACTGTCCGAGGCTGTATTGGGCAGATGTGACTCTGATGCGATCTTTCTGGCGTGCTCATTGGTTCTCCTGCTTAAGTATACACCGTCAGGGCGGGGCTAAAAGGAACAAGAACCCCAAAGTGCTGTTGGAGGTTCCCTGCTTAATTGGGCAGGTGGGTGGGTGCGATCTACCAGCTGATTGATGATGGGACCTGGGGGTCTGTAGCCAATACACGAACATAAGGAGACGTTTTACTGCTCGGCTTGAATATGAGTTGTGCTGGACTGCACACAATCAACCGCATTCAATCACCCCAAAGTGCTGGACATCGGGGCGCTTATCATCATTGGACCACATTCGTCTGATCAACCACCACCACCACCGCCACCACTGACACCACCGCACTGCAGCTCATCGAGTCCTTCGGCCTGGCTGCTCTCCCAGTCAAGGCGCTCGTGGGCTGGGCCAAGGACGCGCTCTCTTCGCCAAACTTTGGCGTCAAGAACGCGGCCATCACGCTGCTGGGCGCGATGCACAGGTGCACGCAACCGATGATGTGGCTGATGTAGAGGGCCCTCACGTAACCAATTGCGTGGCTTATAGAGGGCCTTGGCTGCTACGGTCGGTGTGTGTGTTGGGTGTGGGTGGGTGGGGGTGGGGGGGGGGAGTCAAGAACTCGGCAATGCTGCTGCTGGGCACGATGCGCAGGTGCAGGTGCAACACACCATTACGTAATGGTCATCCCGAGGGTGGGGCGGGGATCCCATGTCATGTGTCAGTGCCACAGTCGTCAATGCAGAGTTTGTGATTCCACATACCCACACACCTACGCAAGCTCATACGCACCCATCCAACCAGTCACCCACCCACACTCACTTGCTGCGTGTGCACCACATCACCTGAATCCAACAGGTTCCTCGGCCCTCCCCTCGGAGACATGATCCGCACCGGCGTCAAGCCTGCCCTGATGGCGGCAGCGATGCAGCATTAAAAAAAGCCCGAACCCCCCACCCCCACCACCACGACCGCGCACACAGATTCCTTGCCCCACCCCCCACTCGGTGACATCATCCGCACCAACGACAAGCCTGCCCTGATGGCGGCGGTCGATGCAGCGTTCACACAAGCCCCCCCCCCCCCCCCCCACACACCCCACACACAGGTTCCTCGGACTCCCCCTCGGTGACATGATCCGCACCGACGTCAAGCCCGCCCTGATGGCGGCTGTCGACGCAGAGTTTGCGAAGAACCCAAAGCGCGACGCGTCGACCGAGCTGTGGGCACCCACAAGGTGGGTACCAGACTGTTCAACCCCTAAACCTGCCTTTGGCAGACAGTAGCCACGCATACGGCAACCCTCAAACCTTTCAAGCGGTTGACGCAATAAATGTCAAGAACCCAAAGCGCGGCGCTTCTTCCAAACCGTTGGCACCCGCCAGGTCAGTGCGCAAGCGCTTGAATATGTTAGTGTTACTGTCACACTGCGTGACACCAATAAAGCACAACTATGTGTCGGCGCGGGGCCCGGCACTTGCCTGGAACTTGCTTGCTACCTGGTAGGGGTCCGCTGCGCTGCCGCTGCGCTATTGCCCTGACACCACGTGTTTTGTGTTGCAGGGCGTGGCGCAAGGCGGTGGCTGCGTCAACATCGTCAGCCGTGGGAGCACGCACGTCAGACGGGGGCGCAGAGGCGGGGTCCTCGGGGGCAGCCAGGGGGGGCAGCGGCGGCGGCGCGGGCGCCAAGTCTTCGCGGGCCTCGCCCCTTCCCGACCTGTCCCAGAGCATTAGTGTGGACGACCTGCTGCCGCGTCAGGACGTTTCTGGCGAGCTGAGCAGTGCGGCGCTGCTGACCAACCTTGGGTCGAGTAACTGGAAGGATCGGAAGCAGGGGCTGGATGATGTGGAGCAGGTGTGTTTAGGGGGGTGTTGGGTACTTTATGTTGGTCGATGGTTTTGTCTGTTGGGCGCTGCTGTTTGTGACAGGGCATAGTAGGTCACGTTGCTGGGCAAATTTGGTTTGAGTTACATGGAAGGAGCGGAAGCAGGGGCTGGATGATGTGGAGCAGGTGTGTGTGTGTGGGGGGGATAGTGACCACTTAGTGGTGACTGATGGATGGACAAAGAGTACGTTAGGCACCGCTGTTGGTGTATGACGTATATGTTACACTGCTGGCCGACCTTGGGTCGTCCAATCAAACGGAGCGCACGCAGGGGCTGGATGATGACCAGGTGTCTGGTAGTTCGTTCAGATTCATGTTGATGATGGATTTTACAGTCGTGTGTGACGAGCCTACCGGCTAGCGTATTCGACCTTGCTCGGCGTGTAACGCCCGAGCGCTACAGACGGGTGGCTGGCTACTGGTGGTGGGGGGCTAGTGGGTCGGGGCTGGACCTAGACAGGGCACTCGGCCCCCAGATCTGACTCCTCCCCGTGGGAGCACGGCCGGGGTTAACAAGCCCGCGGGATCGTTTCCCCTATACCTCCACCGTAGCGGCAGCAGAGGCTACTGATCATTTTGTGTCAGAGGGACGTGGATCTGATCAATAAGTGACCTGAAATGATGAGAAGTTTAGAAAGCCGGGCCGCAACCTCTAACTTGTTGAGTTGTGTAGTTGGTTAAACACCTGTTGGGGTGTATTGGGTGAGGGGCGTGCCTGCACTCCCCGCGTGCCGTCTCATGCACACGCCCTGTCCCCCACCGTGCCTGCAGATTTTGACGTCTGCGCATTACCCCCCCCCCCCCCCCCGCTTCAAGACCCTCTCTCTCGCACACGACATGCCTCTGTATGCCTGCTTGCCTGCAGATGCTCACGTCCACCGGCAGCCACTAGGCCTCCCTCGCTTTCCTGCACTCCTCCACTGTCCACTCCCTGACACGCGCTGCCCCTCACATGTGCTGTTGGCATGGTCAGACATCTGCCGGCAACCACATCACCCCTCTCGCGACTATGCCTCCCTCACTTGCCACTTGCCACTTGCCAGCACATTTTGTCAGTCCTCTTTCCGACAACCCCCGCCCCTCGCAATGCCTGCCTGCAGATTTTGACGTCTGCCGGTGGTCGCATATCTCCGTCACTATCTAGTGTACAACCATGTGCACGCGCTTCTCTTTCTCACACACTCCGGCCCTCTCAACGCCTGCCGCAGATTCTGACGTCTGCTGGCAGCCGCATCTCCCCATCGCTCGGAGACCTCGTTCCGGCTCTGAAGGCGCGGCTGGGAGACAGCAACAAGAACCTGGTGATGCAGGTACAAGGGCGTGTGTGTGTGCGTGCATGTGTTTGTCTTTTTTTATGATTGTGTGAATATCCAACGGTCTTCAACTCATGATGCGATTGTCAGGAGGTGCGCTAGCGCTGGCAAGAGCCATTATCTAGGTTGCCCGAGCTATGGGAACTGCAACATACAGTGGTCGATTTTACAGTCCGTCGGACGCCTTTGATGGCGCATTAGACCTAGGAAAGAGGCCGGCAGCTGTCAAAATCAGACCCCTAGCATGCCATCTACCATCATGACTGCTGTGCACGCGGTGCGTGTCTCAAAACAGGTGACAAGGAAGTCAGCCAGCTCGTGCCAAAACCTGGGGTTCTCCTGGCCTGGCCGAGGATTCATAAACTTTCGCATCCGCTCATCTAAATCGGCCTCCTCGGGGCGAGGGATGGACTGAAACAGGCTGTGGGCCTGCACCCGTGCCTCTTCATAGGCAGGGCACTCAAATACCATGTGTGCCTCATCCTCTAGCCCACCGCATAGGCAGCACGCCCGCTGGCTGCGTCGCTGCCTCTGTCCCGCCACGGCGTAGCGCCCCCGCTCTATCTGCAGCTCATGGAGCCCCATCCTGAACCTAGCTAGAGCCGTGATCCGGGCAGCACTGTTCAGCCCTGAGCTCAACAGGGCCGGTGGCTCGCTGTCGCTACCCGCCATCCACCGCATGTAGGTCAGCATCTTAACAGTGTGTGCGCACACTCGTCACGAACTCACACATGCACTCACACATTCAGGCCTTGGGCCTGGTGTCCAAGCTGGCGTGCCATCGGGAGGCTCGCAGACCGCTCACTGCACCCGCTCCTCTCTGCTGCACTCACCCGTTTGCACACTGTTTACTCACACACTCGCGCACGCACGCACGTACGCATGCACACAGAGCCTGGGCCTGGTGTCCAAGGTCGCGCGTGCCATGAGGAGGCCGGCGGACCGTGATTTCCGCCGCCTCCTCTCCACCGCGTTCAATAACGCACACTTTGTACGTGCATTCAATAACGCACACTTTATACTTGCACACATACGCACGCACACAGGCCTCGGGCCTGGTCTCCAAGCTCGAGCGTCGGAACTGGCTGCCCATTCAACCGCCCCATCTGCCCCATCCTCCCGGCGCACTTAAGAACGTGCATCCATTGACCCACGCACGCATTGACCCAGCACACATTGGCCCTGGCCCTGGTGTCGAAGCTTGCGTGCGCCGCAGACAGCTCGCTCCGCCCCCTGATATGTGATGCACAAGCAAACGTGTCCACACACTACGCACACACACACGCACACAGGCCCTGGGCCTTGCCTCCAAGCTCGCGCGCGCCATCGGGCGGCCCGCCGACCGCTCCCTCCGCCCGCTCCTCTCTGCTGCGCTCAAGAACGTCTGCGTGCACTCCCCATTGACCCACGCACACACACGCGCAGGCCCAGGGCTGTTATCTAGGTTGCTCCGGTGGTGGGAACTAACAAACAGTGTGTGCTAACACTTTTAAGGAACTCACACACACCACACACGCAGGCCCTGGGCCTTGTGTCCAAGCTCGCGCGCGCCATCGGGCGGCCTGCCGCCCGCTACCTCCGCCCGCTCCTCCTAAATGCTGCGCTCGGGAACTTTTGCGCCCCCCCCCCCTAGCAGCCCACGCACACGCACGCACGCACGCACACAGGCCCTGAGCCTGGTGCCCAGGCTCAAGCGCGCCATCGCGAGGTTTTCCGGCCGCTCCCTGCGCCCCCTGCTCTCCGCTGCGCTCAGGAACGTTTGTGCCCCCCCCCCTTCCCCCCCAGCGACCCACGCACGCTCACACGTATGCACACAGGCCCTGCGCCTTGTGTCCAAGCTTGCGCGCGCCATCAGGAGGCCTGCAGACCGCTCCCTCTGGCCCCTCCTCCCGGCGCACTCAAGAACTTTTGTGTGCACTCCCCATTGACCCACGCACGCACGCCAACATGCAGGCCCTGGGCCTGGTGTCCAAGCTTGCACGCGCCATCGGGAAGGCCGGCGGGCCGTTATTTCCGCCCCCTCCTATCCGCCGCGGTCAATAACACGTCCGCACACTTTGTACTCGCGCACATACGCACGCACACAGGCCCCGGGCCTGATGTCCAAGCTAACGCGGCAGAACTGGCCGCCCATGAAATCGCCACCTCTGCCCTATCCTGCCGGCGCACTCATGAACCAACGCACGCACACATGCAGGCCCTGGGCCTGGTGTGCAAGCTCGCGTGCCGCAATTGACCGCCAGTTTGACCGCTCTCTCCGTCTTCTCCCTGCGCGCAAGCACGTTTGCACACACTCCTCACTGACCGACTCACGCACGCACACACACACACGCACACAGGCCCTGGGCCTTGTGTCCAAGCTCATGCGCGCATTCGCAAGGCCTGCCAACCACTCCCTCCGCCCGCTGCTCTCTGCTGCGCTCAATAACTTTTTGCGTGCACTCCCGATTGACCCACGCACGCACACACGCAGGCCCTGGGCCTGGTGTCCAAGCTTGCACGCGCCATCGGGAGGCCTGCGGACCGCTCCTTCCGCCCCCTGCTCTCCGCCGCGCTCAGGAACGTTTGTTTACAGTCCTCCCCCCCCAGTGACTCACGCACGCTCACCTTTACGCACGCAGGCCCTAGGCCTGGTTTCCAAGCTGGCGCGTGCCATCGGGCGGCCTGCCGACCGCTCGCTGCGTCCGCTCCTCTCTGCTGCGCTCAAGAACGCGTCGGATGGCAAGCCGCTCGTGCGAAGCGCTGTGACCGACATGTGTGACGCGTGGGCGGGCATGTCAGGGGCAGACTGCCTGGTGGCGGAGTGGGTCGAGCAGGTACGCTTGGTGTGTGTTGTGTCTTTTTGGTGTAGCTCAGGCCCGCTGTGTTTCATGCGGGATGCGTGTGCATCGTCAGCAGGGGCTGGCTGGTGTTTTGCGTGGTTGTGTTTGTGTGCCGTCAGGCCTGACTAGGGGCACTTTTACCGACATGCGCGACGTGTTGGCGGGCGTGTCAGGGGCAGAATTCCTGGTGGTTGGTGGCTGGAGTTGGTGGAGCATTTTTTCCTGTATTGTTGTATTTTGGTGTAGGTCAAGAGCAATGTGGTGTTGGGAATGACAGGAAGCGCTGTAACCGACGTGTGATGCGTGGGCGGGCGCGTCAAGGGCAGACTGCCTGGTGGCGGTGTGGGTCGAGTGCTCAACCCACTCCGAGGTGTGTGTTTGGGATTGTGTGTGTTTGGGTGTTGGTTTGTCTTTGTGTAGCCTTGCCTAGCTGGCTATCAGCGCAGCAACTGGCATGTCTGGCAGTGAGAACAAGCGCCAAGGGCAGGCTGCCTAGTAGCGCAAGTGCGGTTGCTCTGTGCGGTTGCTGGTGTTGCTTGTTTCATTTTTAATACGTTAGAACGTGTGGCGATGGATGTGTCTTGTTGCGTGTTTCTCACTGTGTTGGCGATCTCACTGTTTTGGCCATTCCACGTTAAGGCATGCGCCAGCAGTGCTTCTTCAGCAAAACGTTTGCCACAAACGGCGTCAAACGGGTGGTAGAAATCAGACGCTCACAGGGCGGCGAAACACATGTTTTTTTCTCACCAAGGGCTGTCCGGGAGCCTGTTTTCATCACATTCCGTTGAGTGCTGAGGGAGATATGCATGTTGTAGCGCCCGGCCGCTGATTGTGGCGGTACACAAAACTTAGGAGGACTCCTACTTCTGCTGAGGAATCCTAGTCCACAATCAATTCAAGAAGCACGGTGTGCCAGACCTGCTTGAACACGTCGCCGCATTTTCGTCGCTGGCCGATCACACACCTCAACATACGTGCGGCAACCTCTGCTTACCCCCCCCCCCCCCCAACGCAAACTCACACACAGACACACACACACAAACACGCAAACGCAGGTCTCCAGCGCCAAGTGCACGCCCGAGGGCCGCGCGGAGGGCGTGGGCTGGCTGGCGCACGCAGCGGTGGGACGAGGTGGGAAATTGGCACGCTCACGAACGCTGTATGCATCTTCCCCAGTTGTATGCCCCCCACCCCACCCACCCATCCACCGACCCAGACACACACACGCACACACCTGGCTGCTCGCATTCCCTCACTAGCTGCACACATCCTTCTGCCAACCCGGCATGAGCTGGCTGGCGCGCGCGGCAGTGGGCAGAGGTGATAACTTGCCACACAGCGGAGTACACGAATCGGAACACACACACACACACACACACACACACACACGGACACGCACACACACACACACACACACACGTGTGCGCGCACACACGGACTTTACAATCGACCACACACGCCTGTATGTGTTTACACAGGCGGCTACGGACGTGTGGGTGACAGCTGTTCATCAGATCTGATGAGGGCGCTCGCACTGGGCGCAAGCGACAAGGCAGCAGAGGTGGGAGTATGGTCGAGTTTGCAGTCATGTCCGACGCCGTTGGTGGCGTATTATACTTGTGCTTGCGCACTCAATCCCTGGGGCATGCAGATAGCACCGGCACTGATAGTCCACTGAGTGGATACACATTGACTGTGTCCAACCCACTAGTTATAGTGCATCTTGACGCTCATACGTGTCAGTTCGGGAGCCAGCCTGCCCCCCCCCCCCCCCTCCTTGCACCATGTAGCGTATGCTGGCGATGCAGAGGTCTGTGTATGCTTGTGTGGGGGGGGGGGAAGCAGAGGTGTGTGTGTGGGGGGGGGTACTGGTGTTTGCTCACGCACGCACAAGTGCCGGATTCGTCAATGGCTCTCATAATGGAGCATCCTCCGGCGAATCTCATTATGGGGGGTGGGGGGTCACACGCGCACACGCAAGTGCCCACATGCACGCCCCCATTGCCGCCACCCGTCGCTGCCCGTGGCTCTGCCGCGAACTTCGCTGACCATCTCGTGGCCGCCGGCCCACACGCCCACACCTTGCACCTGCCCACCCAATGGCGGTTATTGGCTCTGCCGCCCTCGTGCCCGGCTTCCCCTCCCCACACACACGTCTATCCACCCAATGCACGGGTTTGTCTCCTCTCTGTCGCCCGCCTTGCCGACACACACACACACCAGCACGGCCGGCCTCCCTCACACCCCCACACTGACCACACACTGGCTGATACCCCACACTCCACAATCGCCCACAAACACAAACACACGCAGACGCAGGTCCGCAGCTGCGCCGCCCGCCGAGCTGATGCCCTCACGGCCGGCCCCGTAATCACGCAAACACACACCCATGCACACACACACATATCCTGGCACCCACCCACCCACACATGCAGGTCCGCGGCTCAGCCGCCCGCCTCGCTGATGCCCTTGCGTGCAGCTTTGCTCCGGGAGCGTTGGCAAAGGCGCTCGAGTCGCTGAAGGCCGATGAGCGCAAGTGGGTACAAGCAAGGCTGCGCTTCTAACGATTGTATGCATTGGGGTTGGGGGAAATTGTACGCGTGAGGCACACACACGCGAGGGGCATGCTGGCTACAGCACTTTGAGTCGCTGATGTCAGACGAGCGCAAGTGAGTAAGTGGGGCGATGCTGTGTCTCTACCCAGTGTGCTCAGTTTGGGGTCTGGGAAGCATGCGTGTGTGAGGGGCAAGCTGTCAACCCAAGCTGCTGAGGTCTGATGAAGGTCTCATGAAGTCTTGATGAGTACATGTTTTTTTGCAGCACTTCCCTGATAGCACCTCCCTTCTTCCCATTCCAATAGTCTGCACAGTCTGCACCGTACAGCTCATTGTCACACCATCCCCACCCCCACCGGCCACCCCAAGACTCCTACCCTGACAACCTGCACGACCGCGGCAGAAGCGCTGGTGTGCGCACGGATTGGTGACCCCCCCCCCCACACACACACACACATACACGCACACACACACACACACACACACACACACGCACGCACACACACACACACATCGTACCCATCCAAGCACACCGTTCACAGCAATGGCACCTACTGCTGCCCACCCACTGCCCACAGGACCCTCTACTGCAGCCCACACACTGCACACACACTACCGCTGCCCACTTACTGCTGCCACCACCCCCACCCCCAACGACCACCCACCCACCCGCCTAAACCCCTGAACCCTTAACCAAAAACCCCAAACCTACAGCGACCCCACTCGCAGGACAGCGACCGAAGCGCTCGCGCACCGGCCACCTTGGTTGACCACTGTGACGATGAATGCGCGATTGCATCTTTGCCCGCTGCTGCCGCCACCACATCACATACCACCACCCACCTCTGTGACCCCTACCTCACAAGACCGCCACAGAAGCGCTTGCGCGCGCAGGCGGTGGCGCCACTGCCTCAGCCGCATCGGCTGCAGGCGCAGGCTCCGCTTCCGCGTCTGCGGCGCCTGCTGCTACGCGCACCTCCCCATTGCCCCCCCCCCCCAACACGGCCACCACCACCTGCAGGACCGCGACCGAAGCGCTCGCGCGCTTCGGTCGCGGATCTGCTTCGGCTGCAAGTGCAGGCCCCGCTGTCGCATCTGCGGCGCCTGCCACTGCGCGCACGGCCCCCTCACCCCCCCCACACACGACCACCACCTCAACCTGCAGGACCGCAACCAAAGCGCTTGCGCGCGCAGGCGGGCGGCGCCACCGCATCGTCTGCCGCATCTGCTGCAGGCGCAGGCTCCGCTTCCGCGTGTGCGGCGCCTGCTGCTGCGCGCACCTCCCCCTCACCTCCACACGACCACCACCTCCACCTGCAGGACCGCAACCGAAGCGCTCGCGCACACAGGCGGTGGCACCACTGCCTCCGCCGCATCAGCTTCAGGCGCAGGCTCTGCTTCCGCATCTGCGGCGCCTGCTGCTGCTCGCATCCCCACCTCCATCCCCCGCACCCACCCCCCACCCACGTCCCACTCACCCCCCACACACACGACCACCACCACCACCTGCAGGACCGCCACCGAAGCGCTTGCGCGCGCAGGCGGCGGCGCCACCGCCTCCGCCGCATCGGCTGCAGGCACAGGCTCCGCTTCCGCATCTGTGGCGCCTTCCGTTGCGCGCACCTCTAGCCTGCGTTCGTCGACTGTCGGCGCTGTGGCGGCCAACGGCGGCGGCGTGCGCTCGAGCAGCGCGTCGCTGCGGCCGCGCTCAGCGGGCGTGGGCGCGTCTTCCAGCGCAGCTGCGGGTGCCGCTGCATTCACTGCTGCTGCGGCAGGTGGGTTGGCACTGAATGGCTGTGCTGGGCCGCAGCTTGTACGCCCTAGGCAGCAGCCTTCTTTTAAGTAGGGCCAACAGCTGTTGCGTGCGCTCGAGCAGCATTTGGTTGCAGCCCCGCTCTGCAAGCGTGTGTGCATCGTCCAGCGCTGCTGCTGGCGCTGCGGCATTCGCTGCTGCTGCGTCAGGTGCGTTGATCACAGTTTTGGCGCCCGGGCTGTAAACCAAAACCCCCCAGCTAAGAACCTTCTAGCTCGTCCAATGTGGCGGACAGCGGCGGCAAGGTGCAGCCCAGCAGCACTCCGCTGCAGCTGCGCTCTGCAGGCGTTTTCTGGCGCTGCTGCGGGTGCGTCAAGGCGGCTCGCGGCAGGTGTGAAGGAAGAAAGGGTCTTCCCTTAGCGGCCCTGCGGGGCTGGTTCTGCGCAGCACCGCCCTCACCAAAACTGCCTGCAACTCCTTGCTCGGCGTTTGTTGCTAGGTGCCCAATGGCGGCGATGTGCGCCCAAGCAGTGTGTCACCGTGGCTGCGGTCTGGTGGCGTGGGCGCGTTCTCTGGCGCTGCTGCTGGCGCTGCTCATTCGCACGATCTACTTAATGCGTGTTGATTCCTGGTGCTTTTCAGGGCGTGGTTAGTAAGCCCAAGGAGTCTGCAGCGGCGGCGGCGGCGGCCTGTTGGGCCACTTGCTCATCTCTGAGCTGTAGGAGGTGCGTTGGCAGCGCCGATATAAATGTTGCACACCACACATACACACTCGCACCCTCTCACACATACACAGGCAACGTTGGCCCCCCTGTTGTGCGCAGCAAGAAGAAGGACCTGTGCACACACACACACACACACACACACACACACGCATGCACTCGCACACACACACACAACCCACGAACACACACAGGCGACGACGGCCCTCCCATTCTGCTGGACAAGAAGAAGGACGAGCGCGCAAAGAAGGGGCGGTACCGGCCATCCAAGTTTGAGGTGAGACTGCTGTGTTTGTATGTGTCTGCGAGTTGCGTGCATGTGGGGGGGGGGAGGGGGGGGGAGGCTGATGTGCTGCCTGCTGCGGGTGTGTGGCGGGGAGTGGAGCACACGCCCCACATCCACCGCGCCTGCATATTCAGGTCCACGCAGACGAGCTAGCCACCCTTGGATCGGAGTTCATCCCCCTTCTGGGCCCCACCTTATTCCCATTACCATCAATGCCGCTTAAAGAAGCCCCGCCAACACCACCACTAACACAGGACCCCACCACTGGCACAAGGGCCCACCTCCACCACACCCACCAACCACCAGCACCACCATCAACACCAGCTGGCTGCCGCCACACATACAAACACAGGTCCGCGCAGATGAGCCGGCCACCAAGAGTCCAACTTCACCCCGCTGCTCAGCCACCCTCGAGTCAGAGTTCACCCCCCAGCTGCGCCCGCACCACCTCGACCACCAGCACAGTCTCCACTACTCAACGCAAACGCCACTCCTCTCCTCAACCCCCACCACACGTGTATAGGTCGACGCAGACGAGCCAGCCACCCTCCAGCCGAGTTCACCCCCGTGCTCGGCCCCGAGTCGTTCACCAACACCACTCGTGACCGCTTCACCAAAGCCACCACCACCAGCGCCAACAGCACTTACACAAACACCACATGTACCCCACCCGCACATCGCGCGTGTTTTGGTCGGCGCAGACGAGCCAGCCACCCTCAGTCCGAGTTTACCCTCCTGCTGGGCCCCACCTTCCTCCCACCTCACCTTACCATCAGTGCCACTAGCAGAGGACTCACCGACACCACCAACACAACCACCACCTGAAATCACATCCACATATTCAGGTCCACACATACGAGCCGGCCGACCTCGAGTCAGAATTCACCCCCCTGCTGCTTGGCTCCGTGTCCACCAACACCATGGCCACTACAATACATCCACACTTGCACCACCAACACCAACAGCACCACACACAGACACCAACTGCCTCCCCACCCCCATCACACGTAAACGTGTGATGGGTGTCTAGGTCCGCGCAGACAAGCCGGTCACCCTGGAGTCCGACCTCAGCCCCTGTACTTGGCCCATAGCTCCGCACGACACAGCCACCAACATCGACGCTATTAGCACAAGACCCACCAACACACAAACACCACATGCACCACATATGCAGGTCCGCGCAGACGAGCCGGCCACCCTCGAGTCCGAGTTCACCCCCCTGCTGGGCCCACTGTCCACCAACACCTTGACCACTGAAGTACATCCACTCCAACACCAACAGCATGCACACAGACACCAACTGTACCCCACCCCCATGACACGTGTATAGGTCCGCGCAGATGAGCCAGCCACTCTGGAGTCCGAGTTCACCCCCCTGCTAGGATCCGGGCTTCGCACCCTCATGTTTGACCCCAAAAAAGACTTCCGGAAGTACTGCAACGCGCTGGACGTGCTGGGGGCGGGGCTGGCTAGTGGCGACATGGTGGCAGAGGTGGGTGGGTGGGTGGGTGGGTGGGTGGGTGGGCGCGTGTGTGTGTGTCTGTGTCTGTCTGACTCTCTGTATCTGTGTCAGTGTGTGTGCGGGGGGGGGGGGGCAGGGCTGGCAAGTGGCGACATGGTTGCAGAGGTGTGTGCGGTGGTCCTTTGTATAGTCAGTTTGGCGCCTTTGATGGCGCATTAGCAGCGCATTAGACCCTAGGAAAAACGCCCGGCTGTCTAAATTATACCCCTAGCATGCCATCTGCCATCATGATTGCTGTGCACGCGGTGCGCGTCTCAAAACAGGCGACTAGGAAGTCAGCCATCTCGTGCCAGAACCTGGGGTTCTCCTGGCCTGTCCGAGGATTCATAAACTATCGCATCCGCTCATCTAAATCGGCCTCCTTGGCGCGAAGGATAAACCGTGTGCGTGTGTGTTTGTAATGGGATGGGGGGCATTTGCGCACGCTGACTCATGATGGGCTGTGTGCATGGGCGCTGGATGTGCTAGGGGCAAGGGTGGCAAGCGCCGAAATGGCGCCCTGAGGTGCGGTGTCAGTTGTGCTGCTGCTGCTGCTGCTGCTGCTGCTGCTGCTGCTGCTGGGGTACACACACATACACACGCACACACATACACACCGACCATGGGCGTTCTTAACCTGTTCATCCGTTGGTGTCACACGCACCCCCCCCACACAACACACACACACACACACACGAACACACGCACACGCGCAGATTATCGGCTTGCTCGACCTGCTCCTCCGCTGGTGCCACACACACAAACACACACACAAACACACACACAAACACACACACACACGCACACACAGACACACACACACGCACAGATCATAGGCGTGCTTGACCTGCTCCTCCGCTGGTGCCACACGCACCCCCCACCCCCACCCACCCACACCAACACACCCACATAACAAACGCAAACACACACACACACACACACACACACGCGCGCAGATCATGGGCGTGCTCGACCTGCTTTTTCGCTGGTGTGTGTTGCGTCTGGTTGAGGCCAACACGCAGAGCCTGGTGCGCACGCTGGACTTTATCAAGGTGTGTGGGGGGGGGCAGGGGCGTGTGTGTGTGGGGGGGGGGGGGCTCAAAGAACCAATTTTCAAAACCCGCGCAGTTTTCCAGCCACAGCGTCTGAAACAATACAAGTCATACAAGCCCCCCATCCCACCCTACACACACATCCCCCCTCCTGGACTACATTTGGGGAGCTGGTAAGAAGCTGTCCGAGTGCGAGCCTCGCACCATCAAGCCCCCACTACCCCACCACCACCACACACACACACAACATCACCCCAGGCTTTCTTATACTACATGGAGGGAGCTGGCAAGAAGCTTTCAGAGTACCAGGCTCACACCACCAAGCCCCCACTACCACACACACACATGCGCCATCAAAGGCGTCCGACGGACTGTAAAATCAACCACACACACACACACACACCATCAACCAAGGCCCTCCTGGAATACATGGAGGGAGCTGGCGAGAGCCTGTCTGAGAACCAGGCTCACACCACCAAGCCCCCACTACCACACACACACACACACACACACACAACATAAACCCAGGCTCTCCTGGACTACATGGAGGGAGCTGGCGAGAGGCTGTCTGAATACCACGCTCACACTACCAAGCCCCCACTACTACACACACACACACACACGCACACACAACATCAACCCAGGCTCTCCTGGACTACATGGAGGGAGCTGGCGAGAGGCTGTCAGAGTACGAGGTGAAGCTGCTGCTGCCCACACTGGTGGAGAAGTCGGGGCACAACCAGGTGTGGGGTGTGGGGCGTGGAAAACAGAGTGTGGGGGCCCATGGGGTTTGGGGTGTGGTCCCCCAACCTAACATAGCAAAACTGCTGCTGCCCACGCTGGTGAAGAAGTAGGGACCCAGCCACGTGTGGTGCCGATTTGACAGCCTGTCAGACGTGGGGTGCAGGGTGCGGGTGTGACCCCATGCGGGTGGAGATGTAGGGACACAACCAGGGTGTGTGGTTTGTCGTGGGGTGTGGGGTGTGGCATGCGAAGTGCTGATGTTGGGGTGGGGGCGTGCGGGTGTGGAGCCCACCCTAGCGCGGCAAACCTACTGCTGGTCAACCAGGTGTGGGGTGTGGGGTGTGGGTTGTGAGGTGACAGGTGTGGGATGCGTAGTGTGGGTGCACCCGCGGGTGTGGGTGTGGCCCCCATCCCCACGCTGGTGGAGAAGTTGGAGCACGACCAGGTGTGGGGTGTGGGGGGGAGTGTCGGTGTGGCGGTCGCGCGTGTGATCAACCCGCCCTTACGCGTCGCACAGCTCATGTCCACGACCATAACTAGCCCCTCACCACCAGTAGGCAGCCACCCGTCTGTAGCGCTCGGGCGTTATACGCCGAGCAAGGTCGAATACGCTAGCCGGTAGGTGGCGTCACACACGACTGTAAAATCCAACATCATCAACTCATGCCGCCCACCCCCCCACGATTCGCTGCCCCATCAGGACAGAATCAACTGCCTCCAAACATCATGCCACCCTCCATCCTTTGCTGCCCTATCAGGGCCAGATTAGGGCCGAGCACGCTAACCCGACACGGTAGTCGAGTGGCATCTACCCACACACCACTTGCAACATATACGCACCACTCTCCCTACACATGCCAATCCTACCACCATCATCCAGCACCTCTGTGTACCCCCCCCCCCTTTCCCGCCCCCCCGCGCCCATCATCTTCCGCCTTCTTAACCACCACATGACAAAATCAAGGCAAAGCACAAGGACCTTCTACGGCGGGCGAGTGTCATCTACCAGCATTCCCAATTGCCTGTTGTCAACACACACACACACACACACGTGATGTGCTGCCCCATAAGGACAAGATCAAGGCCACGCACAAGGACCTGCTGCGGGGGGCGAGTGTGATCTACCCGCCCTTGCGCGTCAAGCCCCCCCCCCCCCCTCGTGTTTGCTGCTTTTATAAAATAAGATTAAGGCCACGCACAAGGACCTGCTGCGGCGGGTAAATGTGATCTACCCGCCCTCGCACGTCAAACCCCTCCATTTCAACCTCCTGCCCCCCCCCCCCCCCCCTGCCTGCTGCTATTGTAGGACACAATCAAGGCCCAGCACCAAGACCGGCTACGGCGGGCGAGCGTCATCTGCCCGCCCTCGCGCGTCGCACTGTTCCTCTTTTGACCCCTTACCACACACCCCTTGTTTTCTGCTCGTATAGGACAAGATCAAGGCAGAGCACGAGGACCTGCTCTGGCGCGTGAGCGTCACGTACCCGCCCTCGCGCGTCGCGCTGTTCCTCTTTTAACCTCCCGCCACCAACCCCCCGTTTGCTGCTCTTATAGAACAAGATCAAGGCAGAGCACAAGGACCTGCTGCGGCGGGCGAGCGTCATCTACCTGCCCTCGCGCATCGTGCTGTTCATCTTTCAACCTCTCGCCACCCACCCCCCGTTTGCTGCTCGTATAGGACAAGATCAAGACAGAGCACAAGGACCTGCTGCGGCGGGCGAGTGTGATCTACCCGCCCTCGCGCGTCGCGCTTTTCCTGCGTGACGGCCTTGACAGCAAGAACAACAAGAGCCGGGTGGTGTCGCTGGAGGCACTTGGGGACGCGATCAAGGCGCACGGGGCAGAGGTGTACAGGGGGAACTCGCAGGTGTGTTGAACAGATGCGTGCACATGCACACACACACACAAAAACAAACACGCGCACACACGCACACACTACACACACACACACACACACTCTCACTCCCAAAAACATGCGTGCTCGCAGGCTGCCAGTGTAGGCAGTGTTGCGCGCCTGGTGCCTGAGCGCGTCGACACACACACACACACAACACACACGCACATAACACACACTGACAGGCTGACCTCGGTAGGCAGTGTCGCGCGCCTGGTGACTGCGCGTGACGGAACACCACGCACACACACACACACACACACACAGTCTGACATCATCGGCAGTGTCGCTCGCCTGGTGACTGAGCGCGGCAGCACACACCATACACACACATACACACACAACACACACGCACGCACAGGCTGATATCGTCGGCAGCGTCGCGCGCCTGGTGACTGAGCGCGACGGCGCCGTTCGCCAGGGTGTTCTGATGTGCATTGAGGCTGTGTACCGCATTGAGGGCGAGGACATGTGGACGCTCGCTGGGCGGCTGACAGAGCAGCAGCAGAGCCTGATGCAGGTGCGTGTGCTCGTGTGAATGGTGGTGTGCGCAAGATGGGGGGGCAGAGCAGCAGTAGAGCCTGCTGCAGGTGCGCGTGTTTGTGAGAGAGAGAGGGGGGGCTGTATATAAGGGCTGGGTTGGGCCAGTAGTGCCTACAGGACACATGTCGCTGGCTCGTCAACGCCAGCCACTCCCTCCAATGGTCTGTTCACAACAGTTGCAGCACCCCACACACGCGCACACACAAAGTAGCGCCTCACGTACGTGACAGAGCAGCAGCAGTACCTCAATCAGGTGCGTGTGTTTGGATGGGTGGTTGGGAGGGCGTGTGTGTGAGGGGGGAGAGTGCATGGAGGCGATATACCGGAATGAGGGAGAGGGCGTGTGGGCGCTCACAACAACAGCACCCCACACGCACTCACGCACAAAGGTGCGCGTTTCTTAGTACACTGATCGCGAGCTTCCAACGGCAGGCCCCCCCCCCTCTGCTGCGATGTTTTGCTCACAGCAGCAGCAGCACCCCACGCACAAAGTAGCGCCTCACGTACACTAATCACAAGGCTAATCACAAAGGCCAGCCTCACTTTATCTGTTTCAATCGTATGCTCACAAGACACACACACACACACACACACACACACACACACACACGTATGCACGCACACACACACACACACGCACACACACACGCCACCACCACACACGCACACACACACACACACACCACCACCAAACACACACACAAACACACACACATCCAGGAGCGCCTCAAGTACACCGACCGCGAGCTTGCAAAGGCCGGCCTCTCCCCCGGCATCCGCGTATCCGCAGCAGGGACATTGTCAGGCGACATGGACTGGGAGGGTGCAGCGCCGTCGCCGCGCCCGGCCACGCCGCTCGGGCGCAGCAGTGCAAACGGAGCGGCAAACGGCGCGCGCGCGGTGGGCGGCCGTCCCGCGAGCCCGTCGCCGGGCGCGCGCGGCACTCGCCCTCCGTCACCCCTGCGCGGTGGGTTTGAGGCGCTTTCCGGTTCCTGGGCTGTCAATTTAAGTTGACGTAGTGTTGCATTTGGACCAGCCCGTTGTCCCTGTTGCTCGGGCGGGCAGCAGTGTCAACAGAGCGGCCAACGGCGCGCGCGCGGTGGGCGGCCGTCCCGCGAGCCTGTCGCCAGGCGCGCGCGGCGCGCGCCCTCCGTCACCCCTGCGCGGTGGGTTTGGGGCGCTTTCCGGTTCCTGGGCTGTCAGTTTAAGTTGCAGTAGTGATGTGTTTGGACCAGCTCGTTGGTCCTGTTGCTTCGACGGTCAGCAGTGCCAACGGCGCGCACGCGGCAGGCGGCCGCCCCGCATGCCCGTCGCCGGGTGCGCGCATCGCGCGCGCCCGCCGTCACCCCTACGCGGTGGGTTTGGGGGTCTGACCGGTTAAGGGTCGTCATGTCACGTTGGCATAGGTCTTACTTTGGCCTTGTATACTGATATCCCAGAGAACCTGTTTAGGTCCCATGGATCTGACGGCCAGCGGTGCCAACGGAGCGGCCAACGGCGCGCAAGCGGCCGGCCGCCCCGCAAGCCCATCGCAGGGCGCGCGCCACGCGCCACCCCTCCGCGGTGGGTTTGGGGGTGTGACCGGTTTAGGCTCGACGTATCAAGTTGGCATATTTTGTACTTTGGCCTTGTATCCTGATATCCCTAGGGTTGAGGGTTTCAAACAGCCCTAAACCCTAAACCACTCAACCCCAAAACCCTGAGAACCCGTTGTTCCTGTTGCTCGGGCGGGCAGCAGTGCCAAAGGAGCAACCAAGGGCGCGCGCGCGGCAGGCGGCCGCCCCGCACGCCCGTCGACGGACGCGCGCCACGTGCGCCCCGCGTCACCGCTGCACGGTGCGTTTGGAGAGCTTAACCCTTAACGATTCAGCGTTGTCGGAAGATGGTTTGAGGGTTTCATGCCGACAGTGACATGAAGCCGATGCTGTAGGCCCGTGCCTTGTGACCCGCGCCCCAGAACACACACACACACAAAGCAAAGTCCCTCCCTCGACACACAAGAGGCGGTTTACGTGGTCGCAGCATGCATGCACACACACACACACACACAAACACACACACACACACACACACAAAAACACGTGAGCGCACTCACCCACAACACAACTCCCCCCTCCCCACACACCAGGTGGCATGACTCGCACAGGGTCGCGGCCACTGTCGCCAGGGCCAGCAGCCCGCAGGTGTGTGTGTGTGTGCGTGTGTGTGTGTGTGTGCGTATGTGTGTGTGTCTGTGCCTCTATGTGTGTGCGTGTGTGTGTGTGGAGGGGGGGGGGGGCGTGCCCACTGTGGTCAGGACTAGCAATTAGCAGGTGTGTTCGCGTGTGTATAAAGGGGAAGGGGGGGGGGGGGGGCACGGGGTCAACGTTGGCACATGCACAGACACACACACACACACGCACGCACACACACGCGCACACAAAACACGTACATACGCAACACACACACACACAGGCGCACACGCAGGCCATAAAATACAACCACACACATAAACACACACACACGCACACACGCAGGCCAGCCTTCGCAGCCGGCGCGTCTGCTGCCAGTGCCAGCAGCCGCGCCTCTGCGTCGTCTGCTGCAGGCAGCATCCTCGCGGGCGGTGGTGGAGGCATCGGGGGAGGGGCGCGCCCTGGGAGTGCAGGTGGGGGGGGAGGAAGCCT
Organism: Chlamydomonas sp. UWO 241; assembly: GCA_016618255.1. Taxonomy (NCBI): domain Eukaryota; kingdom Viridiplantae; phylum Chlorophyta; class Chlorophyceae; order Chlamydomonadales; family Chlamydomonadaceae; genus Chlamydomonas; species Chlamydomonas priscui. The sequence continues at coordinate 126,950 of VFSX01000385.1, read as the reverse complement.
GAGGCTCTTGAACCCTGAACCCTGCCAGGGGGTGTTAGATGGCACAAGGGGAGCAGACTGTGGTGGAGGCATCAGGGGAGGGGGGCGCCCTGGGAGTGCAGGTGGGTGGGAGGCTGAATGCTAGGGTGTGTTGGGTGGTGGCACCAGGAGAGCAGTCAAAGGGGTATCAGTTCAAGGTAGGCACCTCGGGGCGTGGGATTGAGGGCGCTGCCTGACGAGGCTGGCAACCATACGCTGTGCCATAGTCAAATAAGTCTATGCCAAAGTCAATTAAGACTGTGCCATAGTATGGTGATAGCATTGTATGCGTATGATAGGCAGCAGAAACAACCTGGCGGGAGCGCTGGTGGGGGTCAAGGAATCCCCCAAGACCCTTACGTAACCCTTCAAAAATTGGGTTGTGCAGGAAGCATCGGGGGATTTGGAGAGTGAAGAGGGCCGCCCTCAGGGTGCAGCTGGGTGTAAACAAAGCCTTGAGACCCTACACACTAGGTCGGTGCAGTGCGCCCCCCCCCCTCCATTGTGTGATCCGCAGAGGGAGGGAGAACAGGTGGGATGCATTGCATGTAAAGGAAGCCCTAGACCCTAAACCCAAGAACCCTAAACCCCAAAGACCACACCATCCTGAACCCTGCAACTTCAAAACCCTGAAGTGGCCACCAATCTCAATTAGTGGCACCTTGACACTCCCAAACGGCAGACCCAAGCAGGCATGCACGCGAGCACATTGGCCCTCCCACATCTCGCGATGCTGACATCAGCACGAGCGGGCGCCCTGTAATTCGAAACCATCACCCCTACCCCGCTCAAAGCTTGCAACTTCTACACCCCATCCGCCATTCAGGTGTGTGAGCGAGCACGTCGGCCCTTCCTCGCTCCGCCGCCGCCGCCGCCTCCTACCCTCGCGCTGCTGACGCCAGCGCGAGAGCAAGCTGGCGACTTGGGTCTTCAGCCCCCAAACACTGCAACTTGAGACCCTCACCGCTACAACCGTCAACCCCTGAGCTTGAAAATTCAACACCATCCGCCAATCAGGTGTGCGAGCGAGCACATCGGCCCTCCCACGCTCCGCCGCCGCCGCCGCCACCTACTCCCGCGATGCTGACGCCAGCGCGAGTGCGAGCGGGCGACCAGGGACGGCTGCATTCGCAGGGTCCGCCTCTGGCACTGCGCATGGCCTGCGCATGTCGCTGGATATGGCAGGCGCGCGTGAGGTCGGGATGATGTCGGTACGGGTGAGTGACGTTGGGGGAGTGCGTGTGTGGGGAGGAGTGTGTGGGGGGGGGGAGAGGGGAGCCACATGGGCATGCACACACACACACACACACCCAAACACACACACACACACATGCACACACACACACACACACGCACACACACACAGCAATCTACCAGCGGTGGCTGCGACTACATCAGCTCCCCCGTCTGTGGGTGCACACGCTCACACACAAATACACGCACACACACACACACACACACACACACACACTCACACTCACACACACGCACTCACACACAAAAACACACGCACGCAGCAATCTACCAGCGGTGGCTGCGACTCCATCGGCTCCATATTACAACCTGTACGCACACACAAACACACATGCTCACACACACGCAGCAATCTACCAGCAGTGGCTGCGACTCCATCGGCTCTCTCGTCTGCAAAAGCCCTCACACACAAATAAACATCCACACACACACACACACACACACACAGCAATCTACCAGCGGTGTCTGCGTCTCCATCGGCTCCATATTACACACCTGCACACACACACACACACACTCACACGCACATACACACGCACACACGCAGCAATCTACGAGCGGTGGCTGCGACTCCATTGGGTCCTTTGCCCGCCTCCGTCGGGAGAGTGATGAAGAGATGTGTGAAGACTTTGAGGCGTGCCTAGCTGCGCTGTGCAACAGTGGGATGGACGACTCGACCATCCAGGTGTGGATGTGTGGGGGGTGGGGGGTGAAGTGTGAGGTGGAGGGTATGAAGTTTGGTGTGGACTGAGATGTGTGGAAATCTAGGGCACGAGGACATTTGTGGGCACTGCTCTCTGCAACAGTGGGATGGACGACTCGACCCCATCCAGGTGTGGATGTGTGGGAGTGGGTGTGAAGTGTGAGGTGGAGGGTATGAATGCAGTGTGGACTGAGTTGTGTGGAAAGTCAGGGCAGGAGGAGATGTGTGAAGATCTGTGCAACAGTGGGATGGACGACTCGACCATCCAGGTGATGATGTGTGGGACAGGGTATGAATATGGTGTGGACTGAGTTGTGTGAGAAGGCAGGACAGAAGGAGATGTGTGAAGGGTAGAAGCGGGTATGCCTGGCTGCACTCTGCAACAGTGGGCTGGACGACTCGACCATCCAGGTGTCGATGTGTGGGGGAGGGTGTGATGTAAAGGGGGGGGGGGAGGTGGAGGGTATGAATGTTGTGTGGACTGAGTTGTGTGGAAAGCCAGGGCAGGAAGAGATGTGTGAAGGGTAGAAAGGGGCGTGCCTGGCTGCGCTCTGCAACAGTGGGCTGGACAACTCGACCATCCAGGTGTGGGTGTGTGGGGGAGGGTATGAAGGGTGAGGAGGAGGGTATGCATGTGGTGTGGAGTTGTGTAGACAGCCAGGGCAGGAGGAGATGTGTCAAGAGCTCTGAAACAGTGGGCTCGACGACTACGCCATCCAGGTTTGGATGTTTGGGGGAGGATGTGTTAGTGTGGGCAGCAGGGAGGGAGACATGTCAGGGGATCACCAGGAGTGCCTGGCTGTGCTGTGCAACAGTGGGCTGGAAGACTCGAGTGGCGCGCCTTGGTTTGCGCTGCCCACGCCCCTCTCTGCCGCATGTCGCTCGCGTTTCTGTGCCGCATTCCAGGAGGCTCGTCTCTCTGTCCATGTGTGTGCAGCACGTCCACACACGCTCTCTCACACACACACACACACACACACATACACTGTGACATTCACACACACAAACACACACACACACACAAACGCAGCATGCCACTCAGCTCATGTGCCATGAATTCCACCGGAGCTGGACCCTCTGGGCATGCGTTTGAATCTTGCACTCTCACACACACACACACATTCCATTCCATAATGTTACACGACTGCAACAGCACTACCCGTACTTAAGTCCTGGCAATGTTCCAGAGGTCAAAAGGCACATGTGTGTCGTTCTACAGCGGGGGACCAATCAGCGCTAAGAGGGGTACATCACATGGCGGGGGGGGGGTGCCACTCGGGCCAACCAACTTCAACTTTCAACTTCATTCAACCTCAATCGCGGCGTATCATCCCCCCATGGGCTGATTAATTCCATGGGGCGATAGTTGGGGGTAGGCAGGCCTAGAGGACGTCGAATCAGCTCCTCGATGGGGCGACGGGCGAGCGTAGGCGGGCCTGGGATAGGGAGGGGGTGGCGGCGGATACACACACACACACATGCATACATGCATACAAACATACGCACACACATAGACACACGCATACACACACACACACACTACACACACTGCACACACCAGGTCATGAAGCTGCTGTGCTACGAGTTCCAGGATCTAGACCCCGCTGTGCTTGCGCTGCTGAAGGAAAGTGTGGACGAGCTGGTGCTGGTGCTGTGCGACCGAATGGACGAGGTGGGTGTCCGTGTGTGTTTGTGTCTGTGTGTCTGCGTGTGTGTGTGTGTATGGAAGAGCTGGTGCTGGTGCTGTGCGACCAAATGGATGGGGTGGGTGCCTGTGTGTGTGTGCGGGTGTGCGGGTGTGCAGGTGTGTGTGCGGGGGGGGGGGGGGGAGCTGGTGCTGGTGCTATGCGACCGAATGGACGAGGGGGGTGGCTGTGTGTGCGTGGGTGTGGGTGCATGAGCTGGTGCTGGTGCTGTGCGTCCAAATGGACGAGGGGGTGGGGTGGTGGTGGTGGGATAGGTGGGTGGGTGAGTGGGTGGGTGGGTAGGTAGGTATTTTACCCTGCTCAAGAAAAGTGTGGACGCAATGGACGATGTGGGTGCGTGTGTTGGCGGTGGTGTGCCGGCGTGTGTGTCCGCAGATCTTCTCCATCGCTGGCACATGCGTCTCCGCTGGCGCGTGCAGCAGACACACACACACACACACTTACAGAGAGAGAAAGAGAGAGAGAGAGAGATCGTTACAGAGAACTCTGCACGGCAGACCTGGATAGGGTGTTTCTGGTCGTCATTGAGGAGATAGCATTTGGAGGCGGGTGACCAACCGCACGCCAACAAAAGGGTGAAAAACTCACACACACACACACACACGCATACATACATACACACGCACGCTCACCCACCCGCATGTAATTCCCTGTCGCGGGCGTTGCCGCGGGCGCTCCGCACAACAATTGCGCGTGCAAGTACAACCGCACACACTTGCAAGTGCCCAGCCGCAGGTCGACTCAGCTGTGGCGGTTGCCTCCCCCCCCACACCACCACCACCACTTGCCCACCATGCCGTGCACGCGCCCACCCGCAGATCTTCTCTGTCGCTGGTGCATGCGTCGCTGCTGGCGCTCCTCACAACAACCGCGCGTGCAAGTACGTGCTCAACCTCATGGCCAACGTGTTCAACGTGCCGTCGCTCGCGTGCTCTGTGGGGCAGGTGCGGAAATCTTGACAGACAGACAGACTGACAGACAGACAGACAGACAGACAGACAGACAGACAGACAGACAGACAGACAGACAGATAGACAGACAGACGGACAGGCAGACAGACGGACGGACAGAGACAGATGGACAGACAGGCTGCCCGTGCAGCACATCCTCAACCCACAACCCTCAATCCCACCTGCGTGCCCCGCACTAAGGCCCGTCTCCGCCCTGTTCACTGTTTTGTGCTGCGTATGCATGCCTCACATGCACCCCACGCAGTCCCCCCTGCGCTCCACCCTCTCAACCGTTTTGTTCTGCCCACCAGCGAGTTGCCGACCGCCTCTGACACCAGACAAACACACAGACAGGCACACCCACGCCTACCTGTCTCGGCATCCCTAGATCGCACTCCAACCCCACCATCACTCACCTCCCGTGTATGCCACATGCCACACGCAGCCCCCTCCCCTCCGCTCTGCCCTCTCCACCTTTCTGTGCTGCCTACTAACACGTTGCCAACCCCACCAGCACTTACCTCCCGTATGCCACATACCACACACAGGCCCCCCTGCGCTCCGCCCTCTCCACCGTTCTGTGCTGCCTCGTGGACGACCGCATCGTGGGCGCACCAGAGGGGGTGGCGCTGCTGAGGGCACTCAACCTGCTGGTGGGTGTGCGGCTGTGGGTGTGGGTGTTTGTGTGTGCATGGGTGTGTGGGTGTGAGTGTATGTGCAAGTGTGTGCTGATGCACACATGCACAACCAACCAACCAACCAAGCGTTACATGAGGCCGTCCGCATGCACCGGCAATGCCTGTACTACTAACAGCAGTACACCCCGGCAATTGTTACGAGGTCTGACCCGTGCACTGGGATGTCTTTCGAATAGCGGGTGACCGACCAGCGCCTGAATCGAGTGGATAGTATCCTTGGTTTGGGGGGGTCGGGGGGTTGCCTCTGAGGCACTGGCATCTAACTAAAGGCTTGCTGACTGAAGGCTTTCTGACTGTGACCACCATCATCATCATTATCTACTTTGTTGGCTGGCTGCTCCCGCATTGGCTGCCATCTCTCTGCAAATACCATTCCACAGGCGTGGGAACCTCGCGAGGGTGAGTCACCCGGGAGGCCGCCTGCGGGCTAGTATCACAGCAAACTCGGGGACGGTCTTCAGCTGGGACTCCGGTGGGGACTCGGCGTACTCCTTCTTGGCCTTGTCAAACTGCGTTGTGACGGCAGTCTTGAACACGTAGGAGTCGAAAATGTCTTGGACATTCTCACGGTGGGAGGTGATGACCCCACCTTGGTAGGGTATCACGTCTGGTCGTCGGTGCATGAAGAGGGCGGCGGTGGCTGGGAACATGGGTTCGGCGGGCGGGGAAGGGGAGGGGAGGGTTGTAGGAGGCAAGGGGGGAGAAGGATGGGGGTTGGGAGGAATTGGAGGAGGCATGGGGGGGATCAGAGGAGGCGTGGGGGGCAAGGGGGGAGAGGGAAGGGGGTCGGGAGGGATCGGGGGAGGCGTGGGAGGGATCGGAGGAGGCGTGGGGGGCAAGGGAGGAGAGAGGGCGGGGTTGGGAGGGATCGGATGAGGCGTGGGGGGCAAGGGGGGAGAGGGAGGGAGGTTGGGAGGGATCGGAGGAGGCGTGGGAGGGATCGGAGGGGGCGTGGGAGGCCAGGGGGGAGAGGGAGCGGGGTTGGGAGGGATCGGAGGGGGCGTGGGAGGGATCGGAGGAGGCGTGGGAGGCAAGGGGGGAGAGGGATGGGGGTTGGCAGGGGTGAGGGGCGGAGGAGTGGAGGTGGGGAGGCGGCGGACGAGGGATCCAATGAACAACAATCGGTGTTTGTTGATCGCGACGATGATAGGAGTGGTGGGAGGGTGCGCGGCATGTAGCTTGGCAATGGAGATTTGCTCCAAGGTGTGGCGGGAGGGGGCTTTCAGGCGGCGGAGAAAGCGGTTGTGGGTTACCTAGAGGCGGTGGATGTGAGTTTTGTTTAGCGTCCAGGTTTGGCAGCCGTACAACAGGGCGGATACAACAAAGGCATTGTACAGGTTGATCTTGGTGGTGAGGGTGATCTCATCTGATTTCCAAAACCGTGGGGTGAGGCGGGTGCGGAGCTGATCCGGCGTGATATTTCTTCGTCGAGGATGTTGGTGGGCGGTGGGGGGTCAGGGTCGTCGAAAGGGGGGTAGGTGGGGGGTGAGGCCATAATGCTGCCGAGGTATTTGAAGCTGGAGGTGTGGTGGACCAGGTGGGGGGTAGGGGAGGAGTTGGAGGGGATGGCGATGGGGGTGGTGGTGGGGCGGTGTGGGCAGACGGGTGGCCGAGGGATTGTGCAACGGTTTTGCTGTAGTTGATCTCAAGCGCGAGGTCAGAGCAGGTGCCGTCGAGGAGGGTGAGCACGGTGCGGAGGGCGTCCCCGGAGAGGGAGAGCAGGGCGATGTCGTCGGCATAGAGTAGGAGGGGGAGGACGGTGGTGTCGTAGTCTTTGCGGGACTCGGGGGTGTGGAAGACGCCGTCGACAACGTAGCCGATTTGGATGCCAGCGTTGGGGATCTGGGCAATCAGGGATCTGATAACGGTGTCGATGTAGACGTTGAAGAGTAGGGGGGAGATGGGGCAGCCTTGCTTGACACCGGTTTCCAGAGGGAAGGGGGCAGAGAGTGCGTCGCCGACGCGGGCACGGGCCGTGGCATCAGAGTAGAGGCTCTTGATGTGGTCGAGGAGGTCAGGGGGTACTCCGCGGTGGCGGAGGGTTTCCCAGAGCGCGGGGTGGTTGACACGGTCGAACGCCTTCGAGAGGTCAACGTAGGCCACGTGAAGTCCGTGAGCACGGTGGGACTCCTCCTGGAGGCGGCGTAGGGCAAAGATGGCGCCAGTAGTGCCTCGGCCGGGCCGGAAGCCGAACTGGGAGGTGTGAAGGGATGGCTCCAGGTGCCGTCCGAGGCGGCCGAGGAGGATGTGGGTGTGGACTTTGCCTGGGACGGGCAAGAGGGAGATGCCACGGTAGGACTTGCAGAGAGTGGTCGGGCCTGAGGATGCGCCCTTGTAGAGGGGGCAGATCTCTGCTTGTCTCCACGAGGTAGGAGTGGTGTTGGTGTCCCAGCATGAGCGGATGATGTCGTGGAGGGCGGAGGCGACGGCGGGGCCGCCGCTCTTGATGAGGGGAGCGGTGATGGCGTCGGAGCCCGGGGAGGTGTTTTTGAGTGCCTTGATGGCGGCCTCACACATGCACACGCACACACAAACACATGCTGCTGAGGGCACTCAGCCTGCTGGTGGGTGTGCGTGCGTGGGTGGGTGGGTGGGTGCATGGGTGTGTTGATACACACATGCACACGCACGCACACACACACATGCTGCTGAGTGCACTCAACCTGCTGGTGGGTGTGACACGCGCTCACACACACACGCGCACACACGCACACACACACACACCAACGCAGGTCATGAAGGCGCTTGAGAACTCCGACCGCACGTTTGTCTTTGGTGCGCTCATCCCGCTGCTGCTGCGTCCGCCGGAGCGGCTCGGACAGCTGTCACCATACTCCAAGTGCGTTACGAGTAGTAGTACCCCCCCCCCCCTCCCCTTCCCTAGGGGCGGATAGCTGTAGGCTCACCTTCAATAGGGCAGCCCCTACTAAACAAACCTGCCTAGAAAGCCGCGCTGCTGCTGCTGCTGCTGCGTCAGCCGGAGCGGCTCGGCCAGCTGTCGCCATACTCCAAGTGCGCAGGGGGAGAATGTGTATATGTATACCTGCATCCAATGCCCTCATCGAGCCGTTTCATCAAGCCGTAGCTAGCTCACGTGAACTGCATCTCCTTCCCACGCACATACACTCACACACCCCTGCACACACACACACACACACACACAACACTCTACACCACCCACATACACACGCACACACAAACCTACAAAACAGGTGCGAGGCCCTGTGGTTTGAGCTGCTCGACAAGTGTACGATCACGATGAAAACGACCATGTCCACTCACGTGAAATCCACTACTGGTGCTGATCGTGCCAACTGCACCCTACCCCTCCCCCCCTCTTCACTACAGATACGAGGCTCTGTGGTACGAGCTGCTCGTTAAGTGCACGATCAAGGCGACCAAGGCTCTGCAGGCTGACATTGAGAGTGTGGACCTGCGCTCGCTGCTGCTACACATTCACCAGTTCTTTGAGGTGGGGGTTGTTGTGCAAAGTGGGCTGATCAAGCTAGTTATATCTGGGGTTCAAAAGACAAAAACTGCGTGCACAGTCTTTAGAGGCGGTTTCATGTTCAGCCACCATGCACAGTTCCATGCCCCATGAAACCACCCACAACGGACCCACCCACCCAAACACCACACCAGGAGCTGGGCCCTGAAGAGCTGCGGCGCAGGGGTGCAAGGGAGGACAAGCCGGTGCGCATGGTCAAGACAGTGCTGCACGAGGTGAGCGGGTTACCTAGAGATGCACGCACACGCACGCACGCACACGCACGCACACACACACACACATGCACACGCTTGATCACACACGCACGCGTGTGCACACACATTTGGGTGCACACCCTTGAGCACACACACACGCATATAGAGAGAGAAATCATCGTTACAGATTCCACCGCTAGGCATCCTGGTTTACGGCTCTTGCCTGTGCTAAAGCACATACCCCGGCAATCGTTTCAGAAGTCAAAAACACCCATGGATCTTAGGTTCGTTCTCTAGCGGGTGACCAGCCATATGCGCCAGTACGAGAGGAGAAATCCTTGGGCTCGGGGATTTTGGTAGCATCAGCATCAGCATCAGCAGCATCTTCAGGGGACACAGGTACAGGAAGTGCGGCGACGATTCTTGGCTTCGTGGGGAGGAACAGATCGGCGGAGGTCGACTGATAGTAGCTGGTAGGCGGTGGACGGCGCAGTCTCTCTGTGCGTTGGAGGTGGGGGTGCAGGGGGGAGGGGGGGGGGCAGGGGAGGAGGAGGGGGGCAGGACGGAGGGCAGTGACCATGGGGCGGTGACTGCATGGCACCTGAGTGCATGCATGCATGGGGTGCGCCTTGAATGGGTGGGGTGGAGGGGTCCTGTAGGGCGCGTGGGCAGGAAGTCGACGTCAGGGCGTCAAACGCGGGGGATGGTGGACTCTGTAGTTGTGGTGGTGTCGAGGGCGGAGGCGCTGATGGTAGGCGCTCCATGAGGTGGCGGCGGCGGCGGCGATCTCTGTGTTGAACCCGAGGCTCGCTCCGGCGCCAGGTAGAGGGGGTCTCTGTGCATTCGAGGGGAGGCTGAGCTCGACGCGTGGGCGTTCGAGGTGCCACAATGGGGGGCCGACGGAGGTGGCCTCGAAGCGTTACAAGACGGGCCTGTCTGGCGTCGGTAGCGAAGAAAGGGGCGGAGGCAGACGATCGTCGTCGTCGTTCAGGGGGGCGACGGCGGTGGCGGAGAGTCGGGGCGGAGGGGAGTGAGTCGATTGTGCCGCCATGCACGGCCTCAATCGGGTCGGCACGGCCGACCAGCGGCCCCCCCCCCCCTGTGGGGGAGGACTGGAAGAGGACGAGGACTGGAGGAGGAGGAGGAGGACACACACGCACACACACACACACACACACTCTCCCGGAGTATGCCAGGCCAAGGTTTTCTCTAAATATACTTCACCAACACATGATGAGTTTTTACAATCCACTCTCTGGCGGGCACGCGTTCGGTTCCAAAGCTCCAGCAGGACTTAGAGGAAGCAGTCCTGAAGACCTGCCAACAGAAAAAAAGGGGGGATGCCCCACGGAAGCGCCACCCACACGCGGTGGCGGGCACCAAGCAAGCAGCACCACAGTGCAGGCTCCACACTCAACCCCTCCAGGAAACGGATGGCGGGCCCAAGGTATAAAACCATGAAGGGACCAAAAAGCCCACCCTCAACCCACCGGAAGCGGGGCCGTTGTGCACACCCGCCGCAGCACTCTGCTCAGCTACCACATCACAACCCGCCAGCGCACGCATGTGGCGCCACCTCCCCTCAAAAGAAACCATCCTCTCAGGGATCTAGGACGTCTTGTTCAGAGTGAGCCCGCCGTCCACTACTAACACACACACACACACACACACACACACACACACGCGTATCGTGGTCTTCTCCTACGCATCTAGCATCCCCTCCACCTCGCACACGCATGCACGCGTGCCCACACACAAGCACTCACGTGCACGCGCACACCCCCAGATCTGCAAGGCCAAGGGTCTCTCCGTCTACTCCTACGCATCTGGCATCCCAGGCGCCGACCTCGACCCCTCGCAGCGACCGCACATCTTCCCATACATGGACCTCAACCTCTCCACAATGGGGCTGGGGCCAGGGCCACAGGCGGCAGGTGGGTGGGCACATTTAAGTGGGGGCGCATGGTCACGCGTGGCGTGGCGTGTTGGCTCAAACTTATGCCATGCGCAGCTGCACAACTTCCCTCACATATATATGAATATGCCACCACAATGGGGCTGGGGCCAGGGCCACAGGCGGCAGGTGGGTGGGCCCCCCCCAGGGAAAGTAGGAGCGCGTGTCCGAGCTCCACCTACTATCGGCCGCACCCGCACATCTTCCCTACCATGGACCTGAACCTCTCAATGACGGGGCCACCCGTGGCCCATGGCGATGTGGCTGGGCCTGCCACAGATGCAAGTGTCAACACAGGCCCACTGGCACCCGCACCCCCACTCGCCAAACCCGCCACAACAACACACGCATGTGTCCTCCGCTCTCCACGCAGGACCCCTCGCGTCCGCCCGGCCCCTATCACTAACACCGCCGCAACTGCCACAACACACAGCAGCAACAGCAACAACAACAGCAGCAACAGCAACAGCAGCAACAGCAGCACATCGCACACACCCCTCCCAGGCCTCCCAGGCCCGCTTACGCCTGCGCCAGACACGCCAGACACGCCCCCGCCTGCATCACCACGCCAACAACAGCAACATCACAACATGCGTGCCCCCCCAACACACCCCCCCCAACACACAGCGGCAACAGCAGCAGCAACCCCTACCCCCCCCCCCCACACACACACACACACAGGCCCCCTTGCGTCTGCGCCAGACGCGCCAGACACCCCCCCCGTTGGCATCACCACAGCAACAACAGCAGCAAGAACACAACACAATGCACCCACCCACCCCCCTCAGGCCCCCTCGCGCCCGCGCCAGGCGCGCCGCCCGCGCCCCCGCCCGCTCCTCGCGACATGTATGCAGGCTCGGGGCCCTCGCCCGCTGCCGCAGCGCGGATGCCAGTGCTGTCGCGGCTGCCAAGCACCTCTGACGCGGTGCGTGTTAAGGGTTAAGGGTTTGGGGGCTTGAGGTTTTAGGGTTTCGGATTTGGGGGGGGGGGGGGAGGGTGGATGACAGTGCTCTTGCGGATGCCAAGTGCCGCGTCAGAGGTGCGTGTGCGCTTGCGTGCATGTGTCGTGTCGGGCGCCGGCCCCTCCACCACGGCGGTCAAGTAGATTGGCAAGCGCCACTTGACCCCCTATCCCCTAGAAGCAGTTAGGACCTATTTTGGAGGCGTCGCACAATAGCTCTCCTTTTTGCTCTGGGACTACACGTTGGCAGGCAGCCGGCTGGTGGCTACCGCCCCTCACAAGTAATTGTTAGGGCCAGAACTGGACTTGGGTCTAGGCGGTGGTACTAGGACTAGAGGTAGTCTTTGCTGGAAAGCCGATGTAACTGTAACTGTCGTGTCGGGGGGCGCACGTTGCATGCATGCATGTGGCACAGGGTGGTGTTTATGTCTGTGTGTGCGTGTACGAGCGTGCGTGCGTGCGTGGTGCGTAGCTGGTGCATGGCCGCACGTGATCCCAATCTCCAACAACGCACCCACGTCACCGACTCCACCCGCCCCACCCACACACCGGCCTCAACCTACCCACCAACCCACCCACCCACCCAGGGCTCCCGCATCCCCAGGGGGTCACCAGGGCCCTACCCCGCCGACACCCCTCCGCCCCCCGGCCTCCCTCCGCCGTCGTCGTCCCTCCCTGTGCCGTCGCCGCCGCCGCAGCTGGCGCCCAGTGCCGACGTGTTTGCGCTGCCGGCTGACGACGACGCGGCCGCGCGCGCGACGCTCGCGGCAATCTTCAAGCGGATCGCAGAAAAGGACACGCAGGTGGGTCGACTTCCTACTAGGTTGGCACTAGCTACATCATTATTGTCACACAGGCAGTAGCATATATTATCATCATCTTCACAAGCATCACCAGCTTAGCCCATCACAACGGCCGCGCGCGCAACGCTCGCGGCAAACTTCAACCGGATTGCAGAAAAGGACACGCAGGTGTGCATGCACCATGTGAGCTAGGCAACTGACGTGCAACTTGCTCACCGACTAGGCAACAGCTTGCTACACACCCTCCGACTAGGTAGTTGTTAGCCAGGCAATCCTCAAGCAGATCGCAGAAAAGGACACGCACGTGCAGGCCACTAGTCATAATTGGTGTGACACAGATGGTAGCGCCGATCATCGGCAGCCCAACACATTATTCTGGTTGCCGCATGCCTCCTACGCCCGTATCCACCCCAACACGCCGACCCCACACGCGCACGCACACCATGCACACCAAACAACACACACCCGCAGGCGCTCTTCCATATTGGCTTCTTGCAAGATGCGCAACTCAAACTTACTGACACACACACACGCACACGCGCAACAACCCCACACAGGCGCTCGTCGACCTCTACTTCTTCCGCGAGGCCAACCCTGAGGTCGAACTTGACGCGATGCTCTCGTCGGCGTCAACCACGTTCAAGAACTTCATCATGCGTGGGCTGTACAAGGTGGGTGTGCGTGCGTGGGAGGGTGGGTGTGCGTGGGTGTGAGTGTGAGTAGGGGTGTGTAGGGGTGTGTCGGCACGTGTGTATGGCCGGGGGGGGGGGGGCACGTTCAAAACTGCATTACGTGGGGGTTGCGTGGAGATTTGGTGGTGGTGTGTGTGGGGATGCCACACAGCCGCTGTGTGTATGTTTGAGTGCTAACCACTTTTCCGTGCCTGTCCACCGATGCACTCGCCAGTTCAAGAACCAGGCGGGACAGCCGCTGCAGCTCTGTGTTTTCAGTCTGTCTCTATCTATCTCTCTCCTTGCTCTCGCTCTCCTTTGTGCGCTCTCTCTAATCACCTCATCTTCTCTCTGACGCACGCACACACACGCACACTCTCTCACACACACACATTCACACCCGCACTCGCACACACACACACACACACACTCACACCCGCACTCGCCAGGTCAAGAACCAGGCGGGGCAGCCGCTGCAGCGAGCAGACACAGGCAGCAACGGCATCAGCCAAGCAGGTGGGTGGCATCGTCATGGATGGTTACAGTCCAGTGGATGCCACGCATGGTGTGTTAGACAAGTTCTGGCGCGGGTGCTGGCACCCAACCACAGCCTGCAATCATGAGGTCGAGACACGTGGTGCATGCTGCTAAGAATGCGGCCAGGAGCGTATGCGCGTGATCGGCGTGTGTTCGATTGGGGCTTGTGTGCATGTGTGTGTGTGCGTGCGTACCAAACCGCGCACACCACATGTGTGTGCGTGCATGCACACACGCATTCACACACACTAAAACTTCAAGTGGTGTCAAAATCGTCGGGGGCTCCCGCTCCGACGCCGCCAATGGCGGACCAACTGGGTTGACAGGGTGCTGCTGCAGCGTGAGCGACCCTGGGTTTTGGAAAATCGGCTATGTCGCTGATTTGCCCTGATCCAGAGCGCTAGTGGCTGTTGGAGGCACGGCGTCATACGGCAGGCAACTGCGAGGCATGCGGGGACGGAGGGCGGGCTGCTGGCAGGAGTCGGCGCCGCCATCGTCGGTACCCCCATGCAGCCACGGGCATCGGCACCGGGCAGAGGCTGCAGCTACGCTACAGCCAAGGCACCGGCTATGGGCATCGGCTATTGATTGACGTCGGCTAAGGCTTCGGCTACGGCTAGGGACATCCTGCATCTGCACTCACATCGCTTAGGCTACACGTCCGCCCTCAGGGCATCTGCATCTGCATCGGCCACGGCTACTTACATCGGCTGCGGCGACGGCTTCGGCCTACGGACTGCAGCTATGGCACGAATCGCGGGGCACTTCAGTGACCTGCATGGAGGGTCTCTCCATGCAGTGCGAATCTTACTTGCATGAGACACATGACGACGGAGGTGCACTGGCAGCAAGCGCCCTCGCAGCGCAAGCGCCATGCATGGAGGCTGGCGGCATGTCGGGCGTGCGCCACATGATGAACGGAGGAGGAGGGTGGCCAGGCTGGCTGCCCGAACTGAGACGCGTGGCGCGACCAGATGTACTAGAGCTAGTGGGATGGACACAGTCAATGTGTATCCACTGTGTGGACTAGTGCGGGTGATAGTATCTGCCTGCCTCAGGGATTGAGTGCGCAAGCACAAGTCTAATACGCCATTTAAGGCGTCCAACAAGACTGTAAAATCGACCACGCACACCCTCGCACGCCCATGCGGTTGCGCCTCACAGCTGTACGGCGGCCGTCCGCACACTCACATGCTTGCGCACGCATCCACGCTCACACACGCAGCCGCCGCTGCCGGTTCGCCGATGCACACGTCGCCCGACTCGCAGCGCACGACGCGCTTTGGGGGCAGGTCGGTTGAGGGCCCCGCCACCACCGCAGCCGCATCTGCCGCCACTGCACCACCACCCATTCCCGCTGCCGCCGCCACTGCCTACTCCGCTGCTGCTGCTTCTGCCGCCTCGGCTGCGGCGCCGGGCTCGCCCGCGCGCACGTCGCGCGTTGGCGGCGACAACATCGCTGCGCTTCGCGAGCGCATGAACCAGATGCAGCTGGCGTACCAGTCGGTGGGTGGTGGGAGAGTCCTCGGGGCACGGGCGGCATAGGGGCACTGAAGGGGCCGGGTGTATGTCTTCCACTCCGCTATGCCCTTGACACGCATGCCTGTGTGCCTGTGTGTGCGCAGACCCAGCGCCCTGTCGGCTCCGGCATCCCGTCCGGCACCGCGAGCCCACGGCCCGCCGCTCGAGCGCTTGATTCGTAAATTCTGTGGAGGGATCCCTTGGGGGAGTGTGGGTTTCTTCTTTGCGCTGGCCATGGGTCGAGCCCGGGGGAGTTTTGGTCTCAAGTTTGGTGTGCGTGCGTGTGCGCGTGTGTGGGCGAGCTCCGGATCTCTTGGCGTAGTCTGGGTGCCCAAAACTGAGGACGTGCAGCTGTAAATCCACTGGAAGAGCTCTCCTTGCGTCACCCCACTGCTTTCCATCTAGCTTGTTCACAGCTAAGCAGTCGGGCAGCTTGACGGCATATGCCAGGCCCTTGATCCTCCAGGCGCGGCCGTGATGCGACAGGGTTATACAGCAAATGTGGAGGCAGCTCGGGCAGCTTCCTAGCTACAAGCAGCTCCCCCGTGAATCAGACGAAAAGTGTAGTCGCACAGGTTCGCGGCAGCCGACGCGCAGTCGCATCTGCCTAACTCAGACGTACAGTGCATCTACCGAGGGCTCCTACCGCTCAGTCTCAATCGCATTGGTCTGGACAGATCCCATGCCGTATCAGCAAGACTGTGCTTGGTAAACTGGGAAAATCGTGTGCGAGTCTGGGTTGTCACAGTGGATTCAGGGCCTAGTTAACTACCCCCCGGCCTGCTCCCTAACCCCCCCCCTAAAAAAAGTAGCAGCAGTTACCCCCCTAATCATCGTGCCAAAGAAACTAACCCCTGTAAAAACACATATGGGGCGAATGGAATTCTGTGTGTCAAGCACCACACACACGGGGCAGGTGGGGTGTGGGGTGTGTGGGGGACTCACAGGCACCCCAAGCCAGCACATTGTGCGGTCCAGCCTTCGTCCAGCCTTCATCCCAGTGCGTCCCTATCGTCGAGACAATACGCGATTCAATGATGCGCCAGGTGGCCCGGCGGGTCGGCATGGTGGGTCGGGATGGTGGTAGGTATTGACCGCAGCTGACTGCAGCGGCATCCCCCAGGTGAGCTGGCACCACGCATGCGTTGTTAATCATACATTCTCGGGGTCGCGCGTAGGCGCAAGGGCAGGGGCGAGAGCTTGGGGGCGAGGCGCATGGGTGCATGCTTGCGATGGGGGCAGCGTCCAACCCCGGCATCTAGAATGGCGTGCACGCGTGATCAGGATCGCAGCTCATTCGGGTGGCTGCTTGACCTCATGCTCGCAGGTCAAGCATGCAAGCAGCTCGAAAGGCCCCAGCTCGAAAGGCCCCAGCTCGAAAGGCCCCAGCTGCGCACCCCAGTATTCAAAGCAAGCTGCACCACTGGTGGATGCTTGACCGTGCAGTGGCATGCATGCAGTGGGTGGCGCATGGTGAGCGGCGCATGCATGCTGCGCGTGCATGGCCGTCCGCCCCACAGCCCAACAGCCAAATCTCATGGTACCTGCAGGTTAGACCATCTGTGGTCAGCGCAAAATTTCTGCGGACAAGCTGCCCAGCATGCTCGTAAAGGGAACCTAGATCGCGTGCCGATCGATCGACCCCAGCTGGCAGGCGTGCAAGCTGATGTGCAAGCTGGTGATGTGCAAGCTGGTAAGGCTCCCTCCTTGTGCGCGCGCTCCCATCTGCTGTGCGCCGCTGCTGTGCGCCGCTGCTGTGCCCCCACCGCGTGCACGCGCACGGCACCCCTTCAGCTTCTGTGTGTTCGCGCGCGCTCTCACTCGCTCCATCCTTGCACATCACCCCCTCTTGTAGGTCGCCGAGGTGAAAGTCAAGGATGGCTCCCGCGACGGCAAGCCGGACTGGACGCCAGGGGTCATGGATGACATGTACCAAGGGCCGCAAGAAGGTCGTCGGCTGGGTCAACGGGAGCAGCGAGTTCCCGCGCTCCGGCTCGGAGGTGTCCGAGGGGTAAGAACTTGCTGTTCCTAGCCTGCCTGCCTGCCACCCTCGGCTGCTACCGCTTTTGACTGCCACTCCCAGCCACTGCCTCGCCTCTACTCCTTGAGGAGCTCTGCGTGTCGTCCCCCTGCCTGCCACCCCCTCGCCAATACCTCGCCTGCCACCCCCAGCCCTTCCCTTGCCTGCTACTCATATGCCTACCATTCCCTCGCATGACAACCCCTTGCCTTCCACCCTCGCCTTCCTCCCTCGCCATATCAACCACATACACGCACACACACACACGCACACACACACGCACACACACCACGCAGCGACTGCATGTTCCTCGTGGTGCCGGGCTGAGACACGCGCAACGTGCCAGAGTATGTGCCCATCGTACGTGCGCGCGAGGGTGTCTCGATCGAGTCGGGCATGTCGATGGTGCCCATGCGCTTCGAGTTTGTCTATGAGGACGTGGCACGAGAGCCGGGCGTGCTGGCGGAGGACAGCGTGGGCGCCCGGCGGCCGATGCAATTGACTGGTCAGCTGTGACGGCGTGCCCCCTTCCACTGCTGAGTGGTACGACGTGTTCAGTGCGCTGGTGGGCGCTGAGGTGAAGTGGCCGGCAACTGGGCTGTTGCCTACCAACTCGCGGAATATCTCTGCCGGCGCGGCGCTCTGCGCGCTTGTCAAGCCTAAGGGAGTCTATCTTGAGTGGATTGATCACATGTGTTGCACATATCTAGATCTGCTGTGGAGTTTTGAGTGCGTGCGCGGTGCGGTGCCATGGGGGTTCCGAGATCTGTCTTAATATGGATCAGATCTAGAGATTTGGATATTTGTTGAGAAGGACGGAGGACAACAATGATTTGTAAACAAAATGCCGGCGTACAATTGCCCCCCTGCGGCTACTCAGCAGCTACCCAGCAGCTACCAAACAGCACTGTTGCAGCTACCCCCCTAGCAGCGATAACAAGTTACCATGGTAGGAGAGGCGGACATATTACCATGGTAGGAGAGGCGGACATTACCATGGTAGGAGAGGCGGACGTTACCATGGTAGGAGAGGCGGACGATACCATGGTATGGGGGTCGGCGTGCACAATAGCATGCTAAACTGCACCGCGGAATTAGCAGGTGGTAGCGACGAAATAAATATGGTATTTCCCGCATATCACCCCTAATAAACGTTGTTTAAGGGGGGGGTAGAGCCCGGGGGTAGTAACTCGTCACTGAGGAAATGCACACTTTACCCCCCTGTTTCCGGGTGAGTAAACTAGGCCCTGAATCCACATGTAGCCTTTGGCCTTGTGTTTTTACTTGAGGGTTGGGCCCCCCCCCCATTGCGTTTGTGCCTCCAATGTCATACGCGTGCGCTGGCGGGTGTGTTGTGGTCCTGAGTTGAGTGCTGCGGCGGGTGTGCTACCAGCCCCGCTTTCACTGGTTTTGGGGAGGGCTTTCTGGTCCCTTCATGGTTTTATACCTTGGGCCTATCCTCCGGCCACTGGAGGGGTTGGGTGTTGAGCCTGCACCGTGATGCTGCTTGCTTGGTGCCCGCCACGCCGTGGTTTGGCGCTACCGTGGGCTACCTTTGTAGCTTTACCTTTCTTTGGTGGGCCTCGTGCCTGCTCTCTAAGTCCCGCTGGAGCTTTGGAACCGAACGTGTGACCGCCGGCAGTGGATTGTAAAACTCTCATCATCCAACGACACCCCTAATCCAAGAAGCTCTTGCTGTGTAGGCATTTGGTTCTGCTCGGGCCCCATCATTACATTTTGACAGCGCATGTCTGTGCATCAAGAGGAGTGGAACAGGATACTTGGCACACAGTGCGCTGACGACAGGCTTAAGCGACAAGAGGCAGGCGTGTCGTCAAACTCCCAAATAACATACACCGTCCAAAACGTGTGTGGAGGTGGTTGTACCGTGGCGAACCATATAGGGACTGTCATGGAGACTAGTCAAACGGTACATTACAGTTGGCCACCTCTTTTCGAAAAACTCCCCGCTTATGTGCATCTCATATCATTCATATCATCATCACCACTCCTTTGCGGCATGGTCTAGAGACCTGGCCTACCAACGCGCACGCAATACGGCCTGCCCAACACCGGACGTGCTCTGACCTAGGCAGTCGAAAACCCACCCTGATCCTCCTCCTTCTCTCCCTCTTCCACCTCCACATTTCCTTCTCCCTCCGTGTCCTTGCCCCCGCCGACTCGCTCTGCATCTGCAGCCTGCTGCTGCCGCTGTTGTTGCTGCTGTTGCTGATGCTGCAACGCAACAGACGCCGCTGCCTCCCGCTCTTGCCGCGCTTGCAGCTGGCTCAAATGCTCAGCCAGCAACGCCGTCTGCTCCTCCGGCCCTGGCCCCTCGCGTCCCCCATCCCTGCCATCCGCGCCTGCACCCTGCCCCGGCTCGCCCCCGTCCCCCCCTGCTCTGCTCGCGGGAGGGGGCGGCGCGCGCGGGTGGCACAGAACGTGGCGAGTGATGTTGATGACAGTGCGCATCGTGGGGCCGTTTGGGTTGTAGTGCGCAGCGTCCTCGAAGTCGAGCGGCATCTGGGGGAGGAAGGGGGGGAGGTGAGAGAAGGAGGGAGAGCATGCGTGTCAGGGTATGGATGCTGTGTGTGTGTGTGTGTGTGTGTGTGTGTAGTCGAGATGTACGCCCCCTCCCTTCCCTCCGATAACACTGCTCCAACAAATCCCCCTCGCGACCACGCTGCTGCCAACCAACCCACCAGCACCGACGGCTGAAGGTCATCAATGACCTCGCGCAGGCCGCTGGAGTGCAACATGTGCGCTGCGAGCGCGTTCATGGCCTGGAGCTTACGCACACTAAATCCGACATGACGGGTGCCGATCTGGGGAGCGAGGCATATGAGGGACACGGCTGGATCAGAGGAGGAAACAGGGGGCGGGGGGCAGCAAGGGCGGTAGGGTGGGAGGGCAGCAGAGCGAGAGCGCGCTCATAGCCGGGCTTGCTCAATGAGGCGCCAAGTTGGATCGGGCTGATATGGGGAGTGGCACGCGTATGGCTGCATCCGCAGTGCAACAGGGGGACAGACAGAAGGGTAGTGGGGCAAGCATGAACGTGGAGCAGCAAGGGCAGTGGGCAGCAGCCAGCCACAGAGGGACACAACAGCGGGCTCGCCAGCTGCGGCTTGCCGGTTACATACAGCACGCGTGGAGGGCCCGGGACCGACCTCTCCGTGTGTGAATGACGTGGTCTTGTAGATGACGCGCACACCGCGGCTCTGTGCTGCGCGAGCAGCCGCCACCATTCGATCCATGAATCTGATGTGTTCGTGTGCGTGTGTGATGTGTGTGCGCTGTTTGTGCTGTGTGTTTGTGTACGTTTGTGTGGGCGATTTTAAAGTCCATTGGGTGCCTTTGATGGCGTATTATTATGTGTGCGTGTGCACGTGCGTTCGGAGTGAGGCTAAGGTTGAGTCTAGTGCGGGTGGAGTGGGGGGTGGAGTGCAGGTCGAGTAGCAGAGTGAGACCGTAAGCAGATGCATCAGTGATAGGCAGTGTGACCTGGGATCCGCGGGGCAACTGCACACCCTGTAACCAGATTCAGTCAGGTGTCGGGCCTAGTGCCGGCACACGCCATACACACCACAAGTGGTGTGACACAGACTGTAATATGCATCGCCATCAACGCAACAACGCAGCCGCTCACCGCACATACGTCTCCATCGGCTCGTCGCGCAGTGGCCACAACCCAATACCCCTGGATGACAGGTGGTGCAGGTGGCGCAGGTGTTACAGGTTTTACATGTGCGCTCCCATATTCCCCTGCGCACCCGTTTTACACGTGCGCTCGCTTCCCAGTGCAGGGCCCCGTCTGTAGTGATCAGGCAATATACGCGGGGCAAGGTTGATTACGCTGCCTGTAACTTCAGTTACACGCGACTGTGAAATCCATCAGCATCAGGCCCAGCGCCAGCCCACTGCGCAGAGATGTGGCGCGTGACCAAAGTTAAGAGTTAACACCACGCAAATAACCAACACGCCCTTACTCACCAAACGAGTATTTCCAGCCCTGGTATCGATGCCACTTGGCTGAACAGATGTGGCGCGTCATCAATTCCAACTGGCAACTCGTCCATGGTCGTGCCACGCATCCTGTGGCAGCGGGCGCGTGCATGCGGTGTGTTTTGGGCGGGGCGGAAGGGAAGGGCGGACGGGGTGCCGTTGAGGCAGTCAGAGCGCAGATCAGCTGTTGCGTGCGTGTGTTTGTATGTATGTGTGTGTATGTGTGTGTGTGTGTAAATGGGAGTGTCTGTGCATGCACGCGTGTTTGTGTGTGAGGGTGCGCATGCACGCACGCACGCGCGCGTGCATGTGTGTGTGTGTGTGTGTGCAGCCTCTCCCCCCCCCCCTCTTTCCCCCCACACAAACACTCACAAAATGTAGTGGATGCAGTATTGATTCTTTGGTTCATGATCCGTGTGCTTGCAGTCGACTGGCACATTCCAAGGGGGAGGGTGGTGTGTGTGTGTGGGGGGGGGGGGGGGGGGGTCAGGTGTGCAGCAGACTGGCGCGGTTCCAATCATCATCATTTGTGGCAATGCAGCAACCCTACTCATTCCCAACAATGGTGATGGCTCCCATTCTCAGCTGCGTGACATACGCTTGCACCTCCCACTCCGCGCGTGCGAGCGTGCACACGCACAGCCCCGCACACACACACACACACACACACACACACACTTAATCCCCCCTACACACGCACACAGTCGTACCAGATCCAGGGTGCCTGATCGCGGCTTCCAGGCCCGACGTGTTGAACTCGTTCATGTAGTGGCTGCACGCAAACCACCACAGAAGGTGTGTGTGTGTGTGTGTGTGTGTGCGCGCAAGTGAACGTGTGTGTGTGTGTGTGTGTGTGTGTGCACGTACATGTCAGCGCACGTGCGCGTGTGTGAGTGCATGTGCGTGTGCGTGTGAGTGCGCGTGTGTCACTCTCGCTCGCACCAGACCACGTGATTCTGGCAGTTGAATACCTCTCTCTCTCCTAACCCTCTTCCAACCCCCTCTGTTTCTATGTTTAAATTCCCTGTCTCACTCTCTCTTAATGCGCACATGTTCACGTGGTAACCGCGTTTCACCCTCTCTTTCCTCTCACGTGAGAGATGGCCGAGAGGGCTGAGCAACCCTCTTCAACAAACTCTCTCCCCCACTCTCTCCTGGTGCTCACCTGACCACGTGGTTCTGGCGGTTGATGCGTGCCAGCTCCTGCGCATTTGGGCGTGGGCACACGAGCGTTGGTGGGCAAGACCCAGGTCGAAGTCGGAAAACTGTGCTGCTCAAGCACAACTTCACACCCTTCCCCTCTCCCCCCCCTGGGACAGGTTTGTGCAACACCCGTGCTGTTACCAGCAGTCAGAAACCGTGGCATTCTGACTGCCTGGGGAGGCAGCATTAATTGTGTGAGGGGGTGAGGTGGTGCTGCCTCGACCCCCTCCCCCCCCCCGCCCCGCCGCATAGCACACCCCGCACCTGTGATATGCTGCCTTGTCTAGGATTCATTGAGTGGGGCATATGGACTGGCAGCATGAGTGCAGGGGCCGCCCCCCTCCCCCCGCTCCTCCCGTTCCTTCCTCTGCTCCCCCTCCTCTCACCTTCCTCCTCCCGCCCCCTCCACCCCTCCACCCTCCCTCCCCCTCCTCCCCTCCTCCCCTCCTCCCCCGCACCTGCGCTATTCGACGCGTGAGTGAGTCTCCAATGAAGACCACATTGCGCGCGTGGGTGCCGTCTGCACGCAGCGCATGCGTGCACTCGCCGTGCAGAGCGCATCCGTCTGTTACCCACCTGCGTGGCGCGCACGGTGCGGTGCACGCACGCACGTGTAGCATGCTTGCCTTCGTTGGCATGTATGCGACTTGCAAGGGCCAAACAGGTCCTCACCATAAGCAGGATTCTATTGCTCAGTGGTGACTTGCTCGGTGGTGTGACAGCGGTGCGACATCAACATGCCTGAGATGATCCCTGATCAGCAGTTTATGCAACCCTATTAACAGCTGTGCCAATGAGGCCGACTGCAAGGCAATCATCTCCCTCCCCCCAAAACGGTCTTCCCCCCCCCCCCCTCTCCCGTCATGCCCCCGACCCACCTCGCCCTGTTCAGCATCGGCTGCACTACCTCGATGTTTTCGCATGACTGGTTCCTGTGGCTGCACGTGTGTGCATGCGTGTGTGGAGTGTGTGGAGTGTGTGGATTGGGCTGCAGCAGCTGCGGCACGAAGGGGCGGGGCGTCTTCCCTCACTACGCGTAACGGGGGTGCAGGGCGTAACCATGCAACACCCTGGGCAGGCGTAACGACGAAGCATACCCCACTCTCACTCCCACGCTGTCTCCAGCGACCCCGGGCGTGGGAGTTGTCGATCAGTGTGGATAAGAATACTGAAGCGACCGCGGTTGGTGTGCTGGCAAGGGGTGGTTTTGGATGGAGGCCCACAGGTCTGGTCTGCCAAGTGGGTAAAGTGTGGTGAGCTGGAAAGCCCTTGCAACTTGCCCACCTGCTCTCACACTTGAGCGTTCCAATCTGACTCCAAGGGACGCCAGGGTCGTAGTGCCTGCACCAGGCGGGTGCGGAACGAGGGGTGTGCGTGTGCAGCAAAAGGGAATGGGATGGGGAGAGGAGGGCATGGGAGGCGATGAGGTCATGGTAGCTGGCCTCGTTAGGCAGCTCCCTCAACCCCCCGCCTCGCGGGTGCATACTATGAACTGAAAAATGGAAGGGGTGAGGAGTGAAGCGTGAGGAGGGCGCGCCACTGGCTGTTGCTGCTGCTCATGAGCAGCAGCAACGGCTGATCCGCCGACGCTAAATACACCCTGTGCGACCGTGACACTGCTGTCGCGCGAGGCCCCCCCCTCCCTCCACGCACGGGACACACACCAGTGGCGCCACTCAGGACCCCACCACCCAGCTCGCTGCCTATTGCATGTCGCTGCCCCCTCCTTGGCACCTGTGCCCGACTCACCATCGCCCGAGGGCAGTGCCCCCAGGGCACGGGGGCAGCTCACCGCCAGCCCGGTGCATCTGTGGCAAGCACGGCGGCGCCAGCGCCAGAGCGGCGGCGATAGCTGCTGCTGTGAGCAGCATGCGAAGTGCAGCGCGCACGGCGATGGGGCGCGCCGCCATGCAGCTGTCGGGCTCTCTTGTGTTCTAGATCTGCAGCTGTTGTAGATACGAGCAGACGAGCGGGCAGGCGATGGTTTGCGGCCGCTCCAGCTGCTGCTTCTGGTGCTGGTGCCGAGGGTGCCCTGCTGTGCGTGCTGCCCTGCTGTGCGTGCCTGCACTGACGTCGCCTGCGCGGTGTGTGCTCCCTAGCGCTGTTACAGCAGCGCTCGGTGTGCTGGGTGGGCTGACACGCGTGCCCCGCGCCTGGCTATCACCACAGGCGAGGCTGGCTCTGGCGTAGTGCTGCAGCCCTGCCTGCACAGCTGGTGTTGTGTGTGTGTGCGCGTGTGCGCGTGTGTGCAGCATGGCATTGCTGCGGCTGCGTTGCATGGCGCTGCATGGGCTCTCCCAGCCCCCTCGAGCCCACCCTCCCCCGTAGCCACCCTTGCGAGCCATGCACCACGCGGCAGCTACACGCCACAGGGCTCGCGTACAGGCGCACCTGCGGAACGCCGCTGCCGCTGGTGTATATTTGACGACTCGCCAGGTCGCGTTTCACAGGTTGGCCGGCAGGGCAAGCGAACCCCTCGTCGTCGAGAAAGCAAGCTGCTTGTCTTGCACGTGCCGTCCTTGGGCTGCTCTCCCCTCTTTCAGCAACCTCGGGAACCTAACACTCCCCACTCCGTAAATCCGCAACGGTTCTGATGCACGTAGGTTTCAGTCGGGGAAACCGCCCTGGCACCTGTCCTCACTCATCGGTTTGAGTGCACTAAACCCTGACTGAATAAACCGCAAACCCAAAGAAGCACAAAACCCTGAAGACAGGCTGTTTGTTTACAGGCTGTTCAACAAAGTTTGTATGCAGATGGCCCAGGGTTTGACCCAAGAAGCTTGGAAGATTGCCAATGCCAGCAGGACAAGTTCAGGCGTGCAAGCACACGCGTGCGTGCAGTGATCTGGATGCATAACAGCCCACCGTCACTGCCACTGCGTGGCGACTCCCTAAAACCCACATGGTGGGAGTACACATTGCATGTGGGTGTGTGGAGCTTTGCAGCCCTGCCCCGTCAACGGGGTGCAGCATGTGCCGGAGCCCCGCGCACCATGCATGCATCGTGCACCATGCATATGCATGCATCACACACCCCGTTGACATATGTGCGCCTGCTTGCTCAAACACACACGCACACACACCTTCATGTACGCACACACACACACACACACACACACACACACACACACACACACGCACACACGCCCTGATTTCACACCGTCTGCCTCAGCCACAATGTGGGGCCGCGAGTAGCGAGCTCAGTAGAGGCGACCGCGAGCTCAAAGATGGCACGGTGCGCCTTGAGTGCGCGCGCACCGCCAGCGCATTGAAAGGGGGCACGCCTGCGTGCTAAAACACACACACACACACACACACACACACACACACGCCCTGAGTTCACACCGTCTGCCTCAGCCACAACGTGGGGCCGCGAGTAGCGAGCACACTAGAGGCGACCGCGAGCTCAAAGATGGCACGGTGCGCCTTGCGTGCGCGCGCTCCGCAAGCGCATTGAAAGAGGGCGCGCCTGCGTGATGAAACACACACACACACTCACACACGCCCCCCCCCCAGTTTCACACTCGCCTTGTTTTGCCACCGCTCGCCCGCCTGCCCGCCAGCCCGCCCGCCCGCCTGGCTGCCATGCAGCCCGCACGCCACACACCCTGCCCCTCCACCAACTTCCTTCCGCTTCCCCCGCCCGCCCGCCCGCCTGACTGCCATGCAGCCCGCACGCGACACACACCCTGCCCCTTCACCAACGTCCCCCCCCCTCCCCGCCCTCCCCGCCCCCAGGGTTGCACGGTACGTACGTATTTCGGGTCTGGAGCGTACGTACGTACGTATTTTTCGGAAATACGTACGTACGCTGGCCGTACGCGTGCGAAAATCGGGACGCCGCAGCACTATACGCCTTTTACTTGAACCACAAAAACCGTCATAACTCACGCTCCTGTGCTCGGATCGCAACCATTAAACATGCATTGGAAAGCTGATAGAAAGGGTTGTCCAGTGCGATCTAGTAGGGGGCAACCTGCAGGGCAGGAAGTTGCTGCCCTTTTTGTTTGTGGTGCGGTGCGAGCGCGTGCGCGCGTGGTGTGCTGCAGCACCCCCGCAGGCACGCCCCCCTACTGCAGTGCAGCAAACTGAGGTCATACAGATAACCCGTGCTACAAGCTTTCCAATGCAAGTCGAATGGCTCAAATCAAGGCAGAGGGCAGGGAGTTCCGTCCGCTGTTGTGTGCATCGTTGCAAGCGCGCGCGCGTGGTGCTGCAGCAGAACCCAAGGCCCACCCCCTACTGCAGTGCAATACTACAAATGAGCAGTGCTCTCGATAGCCCTTACTACAAGCTTTCTGATGCAAGTAGAATGGTTTCGATCCAAGCACAGGAACGTGAGTTATGGCCGTTTTTGTGTTTCAAGTAAAAGGCGTCTAGTGCTGCGTACAGCGCGTACGTATATACGCTCCCTCACGTACGTACGTACGTACGTACGAAAAATACGTACGTACACGTACTCACGTACCGTGCAACCCAGCCCGCCCCCCCCCCCTCCCCGCCTCCCCGCCCTCCCCTCGCTTCCCTCGCTCCCCTCGCTCTTCTCGCTCCCCTCGCTCCCTCGCCCCCGCCCGCCCGCGCTCGCTTGCCCGCCCTCGCTCCCTCACTAGTCACACACACACCCTGCCCTTCCACCAACCGTCCCCTAGGTACTTTGTCGGTCGGCTTTGATGGACATTTCACACGGAGCGCATTTGTGCTCGGCCGGGCTGCTGCCTTTGGCAAAGGCGACATCGTTGGAGGCGTTGTACGCCGTACCAGGTGTTGGTGGCGATGAAAGCGCTGGCCACGGCAGGGACGCTACCAGCCAGTCGTGGTGCGACAACGCCTGGCCCATGTTGGTCGAGCTCCAAGACGCGTTCGGCGTGTGCCAGTATGCTCCTCACAAAACGCGCGTCCACACTCGCGCGGTGGACGGCATCCATCATTGGTGGACGGTGGACGTTTGACGGTGGACGGCGTCCATCATCGACCGTGGTGTTCGACACCGCCATGCGCGTGGGTGCACCCCGTCCGGGTGTGGGTGCACCCCGTCGTTGTCATTCCTTGACACCACCTCGGTGGCGGCACAGATTATGAGGAGCACTATTGCGGCCAGGCTCATGCCCCATCTCTGCCCGGAGGGCAAAGGCTGGTGTTTTGCACAAAGCAAACAAGAAGTAAGTTCCATCACCCGCCCAACGCATCATTTGTTTATTTGTGACATGGTCACAGAGGAACAACAAGGCACCACACGCATCAAACAGTCCCAATACCTCGTGCGATGGCTCCCCAACACCATCCAGGCCTGGTCCCTCCACCTCTGCAAGAAGGCAGGCCACGCTATTGAGAGGGTGGAGCCCATATCGCCGAACGCAACGATCCTGGACGAGCAGTGCACATGTTTAGGGTTATGTGTTTTAGCGCCTTATTAAGCTTTGTATTATGCTGCAAGGGGCTCGTTTCTGCCCCTTGTCACGCTTGAATTTGGCCAAGGGGTGCCGTGCCTCCCCTCCCCCTTTCCTTTTGCAAGGGGTTGTGTGTTCTTGTTATGGTTATTATTCTATTCCTCAGTCTTACCTCGTTGAATCATTGTCTGTCGTTTTGCTGCACGGGGTTTGCCTGTGCTGTAGTTGTTTTGCTGCAAGGGGTGTGTTTGTTTTGGGCTATGGTTAAGTTTGTTCCTAACATTGTCATGCTACGGTCATATCCTCACGAAAGCAGCCCCTCTCATCAGAACTGGGAACTTAAGCGTGAGTGAGCTCCATCAGTACTGGGTTGAGTGATCACCTGGGAACCCGGAGTGCCGTAGTGTTTTGCTCGTTTGGGTTTTGCTGCAAGGGGCGTCTGCCCTCAGGAACGCGCTCCAAGGCGCCTAGGTCGAGTGTGTTTTCAGTTCTTTTGCTGCATTACTTTCGCTGTTCATCTCCGAATGGTCCCCTTCCTTTTGCATGTTCTTTCAACATGTTTTAGGCAGTCCCCTCTTCAATGGCGCTTCTGGCGCCTCACAGGCTCGCCTGCTGCGCCTGTTTGAAGTTTTGCTGCAAGGGGTTTTTACCTCCAGTCGGTTCTCACTTTCACTTTCTCAGTTTCTGTAGCTACACACCTCCTGCCGAGACGCACGGGGTGGCTATGGAAGCGCCCTATAAAGGAGCATCTGCAGTTCCAAGGAAGCTCCTGGCGCCTGAAAGGCTCGCCTGCTGCGCCTGTTTGAAAGTTTGGTGCAAGGAGTGTCCCCCCCCCCAGATTGCATCACCCTAGCACCCGCACTTAGCCTCCCATATCTGGAGCTAGACAACGCCTACGGAGACGCGCGGCATGGTTGCAGGTTCGTCCGTGTCAGGGGCAGCTCCTGTAGAAAGGACGCTTCTGGCGCCTGATAATTGCAGAGCAGGCGGCTGTTTGTGTTCTGTCGTAAGGGTGGTTTGCCCCCTCCCACCCCAAACCGAGTCACTTGAGCCTTCACATCTGGAGCTGTACGATGCCTACGGAGCCGTGCGGCATGGTTAGAGATATCTCTTTAGCAGGAGCAGCTCCAGTAGCAGGGAAGCTTCTGGCGCCGAAGAATTGAAGAGCAGGCAGCAGTTGGCGTTTTGGTAGAAGGGGGGTCACACCGCCTGCCCCCCAAATGAAACCGCTCGGCTGATATCTGGAGCTGTACGATACCTACAGAGACGCGCGGCATGGTTAAAGATACCTCTTGATTAGATCTAGCTGCAGTAGAAAAGACGCTTCTGGCGCCGAAGTATTGCAAACGGTACAGTCTGGCTAGTGTTGGAGCAAGGTGAGTCGAATTGCTGCCCCCCCAGCAAAACTCTTCACCTCAGATTCAGAGTTGTAGGATGCCTAAGGAAACGAGCGGCATGATGAAATATACGTCTTTATTAGGTGCAGCTCCAGCAGGACGGACGCTTCTGGCGCCGAAGAATTGCAAACGGTACAGCTGGTAGCGTTTTGGTACAAGGGGGGTCACACCGCCCAGCCCCAACTGAAACCGCTCGGCTGATATCTGGAGCTAGACGATGCCTACGGAGATGGATGCATGACATGGTTAGAGAAACGTCTTAATTAGGGGCAGCTTTAGTAGAAGGGGCGCTTCTGGCGCCGAAGAATTGAAGAGCAGGCAGCAGTTGGCGTTTTGCTGCAAGGGGTGAGTCACTGCCCCCCAACTAGCAAAACCGCTCAGCTAATATCTGGAGCTATAATATGCCTACGCGACTGCCCGGCATGGTTTGAGATACATATTGTAAAGGAGCAGCTTCAGTAGAAAGGGCTCTTGTGGCGCCGAAGGATTGAAGAGAAGGCAGCAATTGGCGTTTTGGTTAAGTCTGGCACTCAAAACCGCCCCTCATAAGTGAAACCTTTCGCTCCAGATTCAGAGTTGCACAACGCCTACAGGGCAGCCCGGCATGGTTTGAGATGCCCCTAAGCCAGACACACCTTGAAATCCAAGGACGCTTCTGGCGCTTCAGAAATGAGTGAGCACTAGCAGGAGTAGTATAGGTTCAAGTGGGTGTTAACCCGAGATGCAAACCCACGCCAACACCATCACTGTTCCCTCTTGACTTTGAGTTGTACAACGCCTACAGAGACGCGCGGCATGGTCCCACATACCCCTTGCTTAGGGGCAGCTCCAGTAGGAAGAACGCTTCTGGCGCCTGAGAATTGAAGAGCAGGCATGTGTTTGCGTTTTGGTACAAGGGGAGGCACACCGCCCACCCCCAGACCAAAAACGCTCGGCTGATATCTGGAGCTGCACAAGGCCTACGCGGCCGCGCGGCATGGTTTAAGATACCTCTTGGTAAGGAGCAGCTCCAGCAGAAAGGGCGCTTCTGGCGCCGAAGTATTGAAGAGCGGGCGGCAGTTGGCGTTTTGCTGCAAGGGGGGTCGCACCGCCCCCCCCAGACCAAAACCGCTCGGCTGATATCTAGAGCTGCACAAGGCCTACGTAGCCATCCTCGCGACGTCATCAGCTGCAATATGCACCTCCTGGAGGCACACCACATCGAGGCGGCGGTCGTGCGCCCAGACGCGCATGAGATCCACCAGCTTGGGCCCCTCTTGCAGGCCGCGCACGTTGTGCGTGCCCACCCGGAGGCCGGGGGCAAAGCGGCCTCCGCGCGCAGGCTGTCCAGCAGGTGGCGTCATCCGTGCACGATGAACGGGTGGCCATCTGGCAGGGGGTTACCCAGGCGCCAGTTGTCCGGCAGCGCCGGCATCACGGGGCAGCCCGCCGCATTGAGGATGTTTCTGACATGGTCCATCGGCCAGCCGTGATGCCCGCCCCGCTTGCTCACGACGGGGGTCTGGACAGTGTATCCGTTGAGGATGTCCATGATCCACTCCTTCGCTGCGTCGGCTGTTGGGAAGCTCCCGCAGTGGATGCCGTCCCTGAGTCCGCTGGTGATCCCGGGGTTGTCGACGGGCCCAATGCACGGTCCGCCCCGCGCGTACGCAAAGGCATGAACCTTGCCGCGGACCCATCCACCAGACCGAAGCCGCCGCAAAAGGGAAAATGGCAGTGCACCTGCTTGCCGACGACTGGAATGCTGTGCTGGCTGCGAGCGACCGCGCCAGTGGGGTGACGGCTCCGCAAGATGACACGCACATGGCGTTCGTTCTGAAGGCCGGAGCCTGCAGTCTCGATGCGCACAACCCAGCTCGCCCCCACACCTTCCGCCCAGTGTTTGAGGATGGCGAGCGCCACACCAGCAGCCGTATAGACAACATCATGCTGTGTGGAGTGCACGCCGGAGTCAACGCTACCATCAGCGCGAACGACACCGCCACCTTGTCGGACCATGTGCCGCTAATCGCGCGCATCGACACGATGGGTACAAGCATGTTCATACCCAGCCGAAAGGCGAAGCCAGACACGGGAAACCCAAAGATAGTATTGGCCCAGCCCATCAGCAAGGAAGACTACAAATCCACCAAAGCCAACATTGAAAGCGATTCGGTGGGGCAAGGAAAGGCCATCAAATCCTTGAGCACCGAGCTCACCAACCTGCTTAGTACAGAAGTGATGCCTCACCTGACAGCCATCGAGGCTACAGATGGCAGGCAAACGACCCGTCTAGCCCGACTTGCAAACGACGCTGCCCCCGCCACGGTGGAAAGGCTGGCAGCCAAGCTCGCCAAGATCCTCAAAGGGGCCCACGAGCTGGCGCAAGCGACGCGCGCAACGACCATGACGAACCCAGGAAAAGTCGGCCACCTGCCCCGCAAACAAAGCCGCACACGACAGAGGCTCGTGCTGCAGCTGCAAACTCTCCGAGGTATACATGAGAACACCTCGAGCGATGAGGACGAAGAGGCCGTTGCCAACCACATGCTCAGCCAGCTCGACTCCCACCAAACAACCCGGTAAAATACCATCGAGACTTGGCGAGCCACGTGCGAGGCCGCCGTAGACAAAAGGGGGGACGAGAGCACCCGTGCCCTTCTTGCGAAAGCGATTAGAAGCACCAAACATCAAATCAAAAGCCTCGACACGGAGCTCACCAATCTGCGTGGTCTGGAGGCGATCGAAAAGAAAAGGAAACAGATGGACACGAATCCGAAACGGGCCAACCGCACGATCTTTAAGACACGCAAGGAGGGGGCCCCACCCGGCCGATGCCTCGCTCTCCAAGACCCAGCCACGGGCATAGTCACTGACGAACCCAAATACACCAAGTCAATCGTTGAGGAGCACTTCTGTGCCTTGGGGCGGCCTCCAAGCGGGCGCAAACACGGCACCTACCAGACGGCCAACAACACCGGCACCGACTACCCATGGGAGCGGCCGGGCACACCAGACCCGTTTAAGCTGGAATCGGGAGCAACCAACCTCGCCACCCGCCCGTGGCTCCATGACAGCATCAATGACAAAGCGGCGTTTGACCGCAGCATCAACAAACTGGCCAACGGGAAAACCCCCGGGCCAGACACCATCCCTAACGAAATCCTTAAAATGCTCCCGGACGACCTGAAGGAGTGCATTAGGCAGCTCTTTGTCATCATGTGGGCCACAGGCACCACCCCTACGACCTGGAAAGAGAGCGAGACCATCCTCCTGTACAAAGACAAAGGGGAAATCACAGACATCGCAAAATACCGACCTGTCGGCTTGCTGAACACTGTGGACGAAATACATCACAACGGCCATGGCAGACTATGCGGAGGCACCAAATCCTCAGCCCCAACCAGAAAGGGTTCCGAGAGGCATCAACGACCATGCAACAGGCACAGACCATCATCATGGCCCTTGAAGACGCCAGGGCGACAAACCAGAACATCTACATGTTGGCCGTCGATTTCTCAAGTGCCTTCAACATGCTGGACCAGGACAAGCTCCTGCAAATCATGTTCGACCTGGGATTCCCAACCGACGCGGTCGATGCGGTGCGTACGAGGGCGCAACCACGAGCGTCCGTTGGGGACAAGGCAGCACTCCGCCCATCCCAATGGACAGGGGTAGCATACAAGGCGACTCACTCTCCCCTCTGCTGTTTCTGCTCTACATCGAGCTGCTCCTCCGATGGATCAACGTGGGCCGACGCGGTTACCGGTTCGGCTGCCTGCCGACCAAGGACCGAGCCCGACACCAACTGAGCGCACTCGCATACGCAGACGACCTCAACTGCTTCACAACGTCGGTATTCGACCTACGCTTGCAGGCACAAAAGCTCAACACATTTGCGAGCGAATTCAGCCTACCCATAAATGGGGGGAAGACGGTCACGACAGCAGCGCTCCACCGGGACGTCCACAGCAAGCTGTGCACGGCGAGAACTGCCCCGACGGTTCGCCCGGCAGCTAGAGGGCCAGCTTGAGATTCAAGGCGAGCACGCTCAACCCATAGGCCCTCGAGACCCTTTCCGCTACCTCGGGGTGCTCCTCACCATGATGCTAGACTGGGGTCCGCAACACCGGGCCAACGACCAGACCTTGCACACCAAACTCCAACAGGCGCGCGACTCGCCGAACAGATTGAACGCCTTGTCCAACGGAGTGTCATGCCGGCAATCACATATGCCATGGGGGTGGTGCCTCACAACTGCAACGACCTGAAAGTACTAGACGTGAAGATCGGCACAACGATCAAAGCGGTGTACGGACTGCCACAGAGCGCCCCCAGCACCATCGTGCATGAGGATATCGACCGCTTCGGCATGGGGATCCCGTCCCTGACCGTCCCGTACACCACACGCAGCGCGCAACTACTGATAAGCTCCCTGCAGGACGAGGGTACGCTAGGAAAGGTCACCAGGGCCTTGCTCGAACTGCAACTCCCCCTCTTTGGGGGTGCCAACAAGAGCACCACCAAAAACATGCGCCTAGCCAACTTCTGCATGCGAGTTGACTCGCCCTCATGACGAGCAACGACCTGGCCATAGTCAAGAAGGGCTGCCGGATCTTCAGCAACCGAGCACAGGTCCTGGAGGTAGTACGACAGCTTAACCCCACCCACCACGCGCTCCAGGACTGCGACTTCCTAGCTCCCCTGTTCGAGATCGGAATCACCCACCTGGGCAAGCTGGTAGAGCCCGAAGGATCCCACATCCTCACTGGCACAGCGCTTGCAGGCCTTCGCAAACACGTTGGCACCCCCCAAGTGGTCGCCCTGAACCACCTAGCCGCGCTGCTCAACAATCCCCCCGCCGAGGGCGCAGAACCGCGCCCGGTGGGGCCGATTCCCCGACGCGCAGACAAGAACCTTGACTGGGCAGAGAGGTGGATACACCCTGACAACATACACCTCACTGCCCTAGCCACCCCGGACGAGCACCCGAACGTCGCCACTACTGCTGTGTCGCACCCCGACCAACAGCTCATCACCGAGTATGCCACAAACCGGGCTGGTCAGAACACCTACCAACACACAAACCCAGTGAATGAACCTGCGGGGCCACCAGGACCCACTCAGGCACGGGACACAGACAACACGCACCCGACAACTGAGGGGCCCGAAAACACACAGAACATGGGGCACGCGAATCAGATCTGCAAAAACAGAGGTCCCAGCCGGGCCCAGCCCATCCGCAGGCTGCCTAAACATATCCAGAACAGAATCCCCAAGGCACCGACCACATTTGGCCACAACTACAAACAGCAAACCGCAGAGAGAGTTCTTACTGGCCTGACCCGGCAAGGCACGTACAACACAGAACAAGCACGAGCCAGCGCACTCACAGAGGCTATACACGGAGATGCCTACCACCCAGAGTCACTGCGAGGATGGCAAGTGGTCACAGAGGAACAACAAGGCACCACACGCATCAAACAGTCCCAATACCTCGTGCGATGGCTCCCCAACACCATCGAGGCCTGGTCCCTCCACCTCTACAAGAAGGCAGGCCACGCTATTGAGAAGGTGGAGCCCATGCCGCCGAACGCAACGATCCTGGACGAGGAGTGCACATGCAAGATTTGCTGGCGCGCCGCCAGCAAAACACACGACGAACAGCACACTGACATGCCAGTGTGCGATGGATGCGGCAGGACATACCACACTTCCTGCATCAAACACTGCACGCACTACCACGCCCCCTCGGAAGACGAGACAGAGCCATGGAAATGCCCGGCTTGCAGGGACCCCACCAACACCACACACCCCACGCTCGAACCTATGGTACGCGCCTTCTGGGAGGACGCTTGCGAAACGGAAGAAAACCTCTCCGTGGACCCAGGTATGGCAGCAACCATCAAGGAGTGGAACACAGTCTACAAAGACCAGCCACCCGCGCGCCAGAGTGCAGACGCCCTCGACAAGGACCTCACCAACAGCGAGCGCCAAGGCATGTGGGCGGACGCAGCCGGAAAGTAGATCAGCACACACGGCAAGCCGATCCGCTCGAAACTGATTGCTAGTACCAGACCCACACGCCCAGGGCTGGACATCCCGCTCGGGGAAAACTGCAGAGTGCGAACCATGGAAATGGAGCTGTGGCAGTGCCTGCTGACGCGACACGCGGAAGACCCTCTACCACCAGCTTCTGGGGGTGCCCGGTGGCGGAGGCGGTGGTGGTGGCGGCTGCTGCTGCCCTCCCTGCTCCTACGCCGGTCATCACGTGCTGCCAGGTGTGGCTGATGCAGCCTCCCGCTGGGGTGCGTGCTGGTGTGTGGGCGGTGGTGGCAGCGCTCGTGGTGGACGCCATGGAGCGAGGCCGCGCCACTTGTGGCGCATTACGTGCCCGCGTGATGGTGTGCAGCCCCCTGCTCGCTCGGTGGCGGTTGAGTGGGCGGGGGAGTTGGCGACGATGGATCTGTGGGACGTGCTGGCGTCCTTTGCTGAGGGCGGCGGGATGCCGCGCGGGTGGGCGGGTGTGGTGGGCCCGACCCACCCCTTTGTTGGAGTAGTGGACGGCGGGCTCACTCTGAACAAGACGTCATAGATCCCTGAGAGGATGGTTTCTTTTGAGGGGACGTGGCGCCACATGCGTGCGCTGGCGGGTTGTGATGTGGTAGCTGAGCAGAGTGCTGCGGCGGGTGTGCACAACGGCCCCGCTTCCGGTGGGTTGAGGGTGGGCTTTTTGGTCCCTTCATGGTTTTATACCTTGGGCCCGCCATCAATTTCCTGGAGGGGTTGAGTGTGAAGCCTGCACTGTGGTGCTGCTTGCTTGGTGCCCGCCACCGCGTGTGGGTGGCGCTTCCGTGGGGCATCCCCCCTTTTTCTGTTGGCAGGTCTTCAGGACTGCTTCCTCTAAGTCCTGCTGGAGCTTTGGAACCGAACGCGTGCCCGCCAGAAAGTGGATTGTAAAAACTCATCATCATCTACCACCCCGCCCGACCACCCACCGCAGCACCCTGGCCTGCGTGTTTGCACGCGACGGCTCGTGCATTGGAATGACCTCCCCCGCCTGCGTAGACACCATGCGCGAGATGCACGCGCAACACAGCGGGCCAGAACAAAACCTGGAACATGACTTTGCCATCCTAATGGTCGATATGTTCAGAGCGGTCACGCTCACACACCGGCATGCCCCCAAAACGCAACGCACCGCCGTGTGCCAAGCTGTGAACGGCCGCATCATGAACGTCCTCAAAGAATGCCTGCAGGTGAATCAGGAGAGATACGCAACACCACTCACGGCACATGGCCACCCACTCACGTTCTGGAGCACCAACCCGATGGATGCGGCATTTGGGGCCAAACTCGACCCATATTCGGTGCCATGGCAAGGCACTTCGGTCGCCTTCCCACCACCGACAGCTGCGGCACAGAGACGGGCGGTCCGCTGAGCCCTCATGTCTGCGGCATACAACAACGCAGCCATGGCCACAGTGCTCATCCTGCCAAGGCACTTGAGCGACAAAGGAGGGAACACCTACAGTCAACTGCTAAAGAGGCTGCCAGAACTCTGCACTCCAATCGCCACGATCAGAGGCCTGCCCACAACCACAAATGTAGCATGGGACGGCACTGACACACCAGCAAAAGCCACGGGCTGGCGCACTGAGATTGTCATGATCTCCAATCAACTCGGCCGCATGGGGCCAGCCTGGACAGAAGCCGGCACCGCGGCACTCCTCACAGGACTACGGAACGCGTGCGCCGCCACGCCGGACCAAGGCCGCATGGGGGTCCACTACGCTGGAAAGCCGAGCAACACACACCACCTAGGCACGTGCTGGGGCAAAGTGACCCCCGACGCACGCGCAGCTGCCGACGTGGGCGGTGGCATCCTTTGTACGACAAAAGAATTCCGTGCGGCCCGCGAACGGCAGCAGCTGGAACCCACGGCCGAACCACCAACCACCGCCAACAACTGACCAGCAGGCTTGGTAGCCGACCAAACTCCTTCGTGCCCCCCTGGGGCTCGATTAACGGAGGCGCGTTCTCGTCGCCGAGCCCTGGACCCTGCAATGCGGCGCTGCTGG
This sequence comes from Chlamydomonas sp. UWO 241, assembly GCA_016618255.1. Classification (NCBI taxonomy): domain Eukaryota; kingdom Viridiplantae; phylum Chlorophyta; class Chlorophyceae; order Chlamydomonadales; family Chlamydomonadaceae; genus Chlamydomonas; species Chlamydomonas priscui. Next base: position 89,403 of record VFSX01000385.1, on the reverse strand, counting down.
TGACTAGGATCTCCGTGCCGCTGACGAGCGGGATAAAATACGACTGGCCTGGCTCCTGCTAGACTGTCCCTCGGTGGAAACTACAGGAGCGGCTTGCCCGGCTCTGTCATGGCTTGGCGAGCAGCCGCGGCGCTGCCGCGACCCGTGCTGGGAGACGGCCCTTATCCTCCTCCCATGCAGGACGCCATGCGGCACCGATCTTGACAAGTTGATCGACGAGCGGAGGAGCTGGCGCCCGTCAATGCATGCTGGACATCGGTCAAGATGGCTGCTCGTGGGGGCGAGCTACCATCAGGGCTTCAGCGGTGGTGACCGCCGAGGCAACAACAGAGTTTATCCGCTTCACCATCGCAGCGTTTGTCACCGCGCTCACCCTCGGGGGCACTCGTCTGCCGGTGACTGGCGTCGGCATTGGTCTTCAGGCAGCCTGCCATGACGACTCTGTTTGCCCAGGCCCCCTGGAGGGTGGGACCTGGCCATGCATGACGCATGGGGCACAGGCAGAGCCCCATGCATGGAGTTGGACAAGCATGCACCATGCCAGGCGGGGACTTTTCTGCTTCAGCGCCGCCAGTCGGCACAGCCGGCGTGGTTGGCCTCAAAGGCCAGGAGGAGGACAGTCCTTTCCTATACGCTCCTTGCCAGACATGTCCCTCAGGGACTCATTTGGGTCTAAACTAGCCGGCGGGAGCGGTAGTCTAGACGGCAGGTAACCGGCTGGTGGCTATCGTCCTTCACAGGGCGGTGGCACTAGGACTAGTGTTGTCTTAGCTGGAATGCCATGTAACTGTAACTGCCCCCCTTTACACCAGTGGGAGACCCTCACCTGCACCGACGCCTCTCGGCGGCGCATCAAGCTGCCTTGCAGCCGCGCCGTCATCCGGCTGGGCGCGGCAGTGTAGACACCGCACGACGGACACAGAGTGATCACAGTCGACCCGGGGCACAACCCTGACGGGGACACAGCCAACCACGCAGAGCTCGTAGCGATACACGCAGCAATCGCTGAAGCACAGGAAGTCGACCAGCCACCCCCAATCGTTACTGATTGCGCGGCGGCCATCGATCAGATCATCAACGTGGTGCACCAGCCGGCGAAGCTCACCTTCCACCGCCATAGAGCCCTTCTCGGACTCATCTACGACCTCTTGGAGAGGAGAGCAGACAGGCAACAAGGCCCAATTGAGCTAGTGAAGGTGGCCGCCCACACAGGCAACATCGGAAACAGTTGGGCAGACATGGGCGCCAAATGGGCAGCCGCTCAGACCAACCACGACGTCCCAGCCCCTCAAGGGCTGCACTCGGTGAGAGACAACACCGCATGGCCGTACTGCGTGGCATACGACCCAGAAATCGTGGCACCAGAGGAACTGGAAGCAGACGCACCAAACCAACACCCACCGGGCCTGAAACCCCTGCTCAGCACAGGGAACGGGATTGCACAACACATGCACATGCGCAACCGCCTCGGGGCAGCAAACACCGAAAGTGCATACTACACGTACTGGCAGCAAATCATAAGCAAAACAGAGGGCGACATCAGCAACGCCTACCTCACATCACGAGCGATCACGCACCCACAGCGGCGCACAGTCCTTAAGTACCGCTACGGCCAGCTGTGGAACAACCAGCTGGCGCTCCGATACAAATATAGCAAAACCGGCAAATGTCCACTCTGCCACCAAACCGACGGAGGCGGCCACATCGCCTCAGGATGTCAAGACCCAGTCATGACGCGTATGTACACCGAGAGACACAACAAGGCCGGCAGGATTCTGCTGAACGCAATTTTCAACGGCGCCAATGGTGGCGACATCTGCATGGCAGATGTAGGGAGCCAACAGCGATGCGAAGACGACGGGGCGCCCTACGTCGGCCTCAACCACGTGCCAGCCAACATGCTCCCCCCACAGGCCGACCAAGGGACCGAGGAGCACGCTCGGTGGCTGCGCACCAAGAGACCAGACATCATGCTCTGCAACATGCAAGGGCACTCGCAGGTGGACATAGAACGACACGAGATCTTCATCGTGGAGCTCAAGACCTGCCAAGACACACGACCGACCGACCAGATGACAGCGGCGCGGCAACAACACGAGGAGCTAGTGGAGCGGCTGGTGGAGAGAGGCTACCAGGGCGACAACATCAAGATCTACCCCATCCTACTCGGCGTCAGCGGCACCATCTACGTGGCGCACACGATAGGCACGCTAGAGCAGCTGGGGGTGCGGCGGGATGCTGCCCTCAGTTGCGCCCAGAAGCTGCACACCCTCATGGTGCAGCAGCTCCACTCTGTAGTCACCACCCGGCGGCACTTGGAACACAGAGCTGCCCCTGGCTTACCCCCCTACAACCCCTTTGAATGGTAGCTAGCCTCGTTAGGCAGCTCCCTCAATCCCACGCCCCGAGGGTGCGTACTGTAAACTGTAAACTGTAAACGGCGGGCGCACCAGCAGCAGCCGCCTGCACCAGCTGTGCGGTCGCGCGTGTAGCGGGTGCGGGAGCAGCAATGGGGTGCGTGGTCGCGGTGTGCACGGGAGCAGCAGCCGGGTGCGCGGCCACTGCAGTGAATGCGGTGGGCGCACCAGCAGCAGCAGCCTGCGTTGGCTGTGCGGTCGCGCGCGCGGCGGGCGCGGGAGCAGCAGTCTGGTGCGTGGCCGCGGCGGCGCGCGGGGCGGGCGCAGCAGCCTGGCGCGGCGTCGGAGCGGCCGCGCGTGCAGCAGGCTTGGCGGCCTCGTCGCTGCACTTCTCCACTTCGTCGTCATACGCCTGAAGAAGTAGGCACACCATACATCGTGATGAGGCTAGGACCCAGGTATGATCGCAAGAGACCCAGCACGCCATCAGATAAGCAATGTGCCGCACCTTCTCCACCTCGTAGCACGCCTCAGCCAGCCTCTTGAAGATTGTGTACTGGAACTGCCGGCCGCTCGTGCGCTGCTGGCCCTCGTCGTCGGTGTACGGCCTGGGGTCTAACTCCTCCAACACCTCGGACCCAAAGCTTCAGCTCAGGGCGTCGAGCTCCTCCTGTAGCCAGTCAAACAGCGGGAAGATCGGCTGGTCGGACGGGTCACTCTTGCTCGCGAGGCTATAGATGTTGTGCTGGCGGCGCAGACCTGCGGCCAGATTGTGAGACAACACATGAAAGCATCAGCATGCACACATATGCATGGACGCATGGACGCATGCATGCACGCATTCATCAGGCGATTTGCATGACCTCAACCCAGTGCGCGGTCAGTGTGATCCTCAGCATCTCCCGCACCGTTGCTCGATCATCTTTCTGCTTGTTGGCTGGCACACGCATCTGCGGAGGCACCAGCTCACGCCCTTCCTCCATGTCGTCCTGGTGGCGGTGCGCTTGGCGAAGGCACTCAAGAAAGGTGGCCAGGCACTTGATTTTCTGGGGGCCCATGAGGACCTGCCCGCTGGCACCTTCAGGTGGGATTGGCATGAGGTGCTGCATGTGCTCCGGGCACAAGATCTTGATGCCCTCCTGGATCGTCAGCCCGTCGCCTCCGTGGCCATTCCTGCTGACAACCAGCGCAGAAAACAAACTTACTGTGCAGCCCGGGGGTGCCTGCTTCTGCCAGCCATCGATTTTGGCTTGGAGTTGGGCCATGCCGCTCGTGCACTTCTTCAAAAACTGATCAGCAGTCAGCAGTTCGCCAGCGCCTTCATCGTCGTTGTCGCCAACAGCAGCAGCAGCAGCAGCGGCAGCAACCGCAGCAGGGAGGGCCATCTGCCGCGACAAATGTTGCAACAGGGGGGCTGTCGCTCTCGTCAAACAGCTCTCGTTGAACAATTCAAAGCATTGGGCCTCGGGGTGTGGTGGAGTGCTGCGGCGTCTCGCGTCTCATGGGACGGCTCTCGACTGCCCAAAGACTCATTTGGGCTCGAAAGTGTGCGCCCAAAGACGCACATTTTGCTCCTACCCTACGTGAAGCGTCGATCAAAAGTTCGGAATGTTCACACACCATGGGCGTCACGCAGACAAGACCGCGCGTTGCGCCAGTCGGACAACCTTATTGGTATACGTAGCGAGCTCGCGGCGCTGGAATTAGGTTCGCGCATTCAGTTTTGGCCGCGCATGGCTTCCGGAAAGTTCCATGCGCCCATGCAGTGGGGGCGCCCCCCCCCCAGCGCACACGCCCACGCCCCTCTCCTGGCGCCGCGACGGCCCCACAAGCCTTCGATTATCCTTATACAAGTCTAGGGTGCCGCGGGTGGCGGCGGGGCGGCGTGGGAGGGGCGTTTGGGGCGTTTTCACGTTTTCGACAGTGTCAGGATTGTGTGACCGACTTGGGTGGGGGTGGCCATATAACGCCCGCAAATTGTCATGGTTGACCTCAGTACGTTGGTAGGTATTGACTCCCGCTTGAACCGCTTGAATCAAGCGGGCGACCGCTTGACACGGCCGCTTGATTCAAGCTATATCTCAAGCAGGCGTCAAGCGGGCTCAAGCGGGCTTCAAGCGCCGCTTGAATTGTGCTTGATTCAAGCACCCCTCAAGCGGGGTCAAGCAGATTCAAGCGGACTCTTCGCGTGAGGCTGTACAGACACCAGAATGAAAGAGCGAGAGACGACAGCCATTGCTTACAGCCGTTGCCTCTCTAGGATGTCTCTACGTTTTGCATCTCCATGGCAACACCCATGCAAGCAACCCCCATGCAAGCAATAGCACGCCAAGTCGACGCTGCCCTTGACGTTGGTGTCAGACGTTAGAAAGCCTTGGTTGAAGCTGCATCTGCATTTGGGTGATGGGCAGGGAGGAAGACGGGGGGGGGGGGCAGTGGGCGCGCGCACAAAGCGATGAGGGTCTCGAGACATCGCGCGTGATGGTGCTCTGATGGTAATCTGGTGGTGCTCTGATGGTGCTCTGATGGTGTGCTCAGATGGTGTCATGGGAGGGGGAGCACGCATGCCTGAGTGCGAGTGTGTGGGTGGTGGAGGATTGGGGGGAGCGTCCTGAGATGGGGGATGGCAGCACGCGGCACGCACGCACCGTGTGTGTGTGTGTGTTGGGGGACGGCGGTGCGTGCAGAGATTGGGGATATGTGGCAACACGCACGCACCGTGAGTGTGTGCCGTGGGGAGCGGGGGGGGGGGCGTGCATGCGGTGAGAAGAAGATCGATCATGCGTGCACATAGTTGGGGGGGGAGTGATAGCGCATACACACAGTGTGAGTGTTCACGTGCAGGGAGAAGGGTGCGGGCAGTGTAAGGGTGCCAGCGCCGTGTGTGTGTGTGTGTGTGTGTGTGTGCATGCAGTAAAACCGCATATGATGGAGCTCTCATGGTGCAGTTTTGGTGTGCTCGGATCGTGTCATGCGGGGTAGCACGCACCCAGCACACCGTGCCAACGAGTACGTTTTTTGGGGGGGGGGGAGGGAGAGTCGCGCGCACAAAGCCAGGGTGTGTGAATACATCGCGCGGTGGAGGGGCGCCATCACCGTGTGTGTGTGTGTGTGTGTGCAGAGACGTGTGCAGAGACGTGTGTGTGTGCAGAGACGTGCATAGATGAGGGGTGCCCTCATCTGACTGTGTGTGCGCACATGTATGGGTCTAATGCGCCATCAAAGGCGTCCGACGGACTGTAAAATCGACCACACGCACGCGCACACACGCACGCACACACACGAAGGGGGGGTAAATGTGGGAGTGATTGACTGTGCGTGTGTGCATGCACAGAGATGGGGGGGGGAGGCGCGCTCACACACACAGTGCATGCAAGGGTGTCGGCACGCATGCAGCAGGGGGCACGCGTGCACAGTTGGAAGGCGCGTGTGAATGGCCAGCAGCGCACCTTGGCAGCGCCAGTAGCCGATTGGGCTCGCGCGCCCATAGGATGGGGAGCTGCGTGGGCGGGTGTAAGAGTGCATGCACGTTGTGCACGCTGGGCGCGCCATGCCTACCGCGCCATGCAGACCATGCATGCAGTTGCTGTACGTCACTCATGCGCACGTAATCCATCGGCGCACCTTGAGAGCGTGGGCAGCCGCTTGTGTGTGTGGTCAGGGGGTGGAGATCTGCGTGGACCAGGGTGGGAGCGCATGCACATTGCACACGCTGGCGCCCTTGCGGATGCATGCAGTGCCCCCTGCCTGCTGCGCGCATACCACATCGCCGCATGCATGGTTCGGTGTGCAACCACTCCGGGCACGAACCCTGGTCCAGAGCCGGTCCAGGCTGGTCCAGACGCCCCTGGTCCAAAGCTGGTCCAGGCGGTCCAGAGCTGGTCCAGCGCTGGTCTTGAAGCAACCCACTTGGACCCGGTCCAGACTGGCCTGGACCCGGGCGTTAGTTGTGGTGCGATGTGAGCATGGGCAGGGTGGCACGCGGTGCATGCACATGCACGGCACCTCACGGCTGGCAGCATGGCAGGCGTCAGTTGTTGTGCTTGGGCGAGGGTGCCCCGCGTGGGGAGGGGTGGGAATCGCATGCGCGTTGCACACACACACGCTCGGCTGTTGGGAGCGCCATGCAGAGCCCATGCATGGAGTGCGCGGCACGTCACGCGTGCGCGCGTGAACCCATCAGCGCACCTTGGGAGTGTTGGCAGCTGCTTGGGCGTGACCAGGGGATGAAGCGCTGCGAGGGGATGGGTGGGAGCGCATGCACGTTACAATCTGCGCCATGCAGACAGCGCCCATGCATGCAGACAGCGCCCACGCATGGCAGTGCCTCCCCCTCCCCTCCCTCGCCCCATGCCTGCTGTGAGCACAGCCCAGGCCCATGACCGCGTGGATGGTTTAGTGAGCCACCCACGCACCGTAAGTAGCGCGATGCAGTTGGATCTGGCGTAACGCCATGCAGGCCGCACCGCGCGCGTGCCCCGCCCTCTGCCGAGCCCTTAGGATGGCGTTGCCCATCATCCGGCATCGCGGATGACCGTGTCACAGCCTGGGCGGCGACTGGGCCCGTCAACGCATGGCACCATACGTTTCAGGTGCCCTCCGGATGGCGATGCATGTCGTCGTGGTGGTCATTTCAAAGGCCCTCGATCACGTGGCATGTTGGAGCATGGCGCTGGGCAGCCTGGACAGCGACTGCACGCCCCGCGGAAAAACGCCACATCATGATCAGCCCACGCCGCGAGCCTTGCCCTCGCCGCGGGGCATCGGCATGATTAAGGACATGCGCGGTGATTGGCTAAACAGTGGATACTCGACCCTGGCACTCAGGAGTGTTAACACCCCACACCAGACTGTACAAGACACTCTCGCCCTCCCTGCAGCAACCCAGGCCACCCCGCCTTGTCACAGCTTTAAACAGAGACTTTCCTACAGGAGTAACGCCATTTGAGTGCAGGCTGCATGCAGTTGTTGCCCACTGTTGCAGAGGCTCCTGCTGCGGCCAGACTGGGGGGTGAGTCAAGTGGCCTCTGGACTGTGACCAACACCAGAAACACACGAAAACACGTTGATAAGACATACACACATAGTGTGTGCGCGTGCGCGCGTGCGTGTGACCCCCCCCCCTTTCCCCTTGGTGGAAGCCGGGCAGCCGCCCGTCCGCACCTGGTCGCAGCGGTGCTTGCGTGTCGCAGCCACAATTGCTGCTTGGTACGCGCGTGTTTCCACGTACGCGCGCATGCGTGCTCTTCGCTCCCCCCTCGGTGGAAGTGGAGCAGCCGCCCCACTGGGCGGGGGGGGGGCATGCCTGCCCCGTACTCCCCTGTCGTGGCCTGGCCTCTCCAAAGACCCATCCAACGCAAATTCCCACTGCCAAACCCTGAACCTTGAAATTTCAGTGCTTGCCACACGTATCTATATCTATATAGGCTACCTGGTCGCTGTCCTCCCGACGCGCGAACTCGCCTCGGCCGCCCGAGGCCCCCCGCAAAAGGGGGCCGTCGCTCCACGAGCCGCGCGGGCACGAGCAAGGTCTACCTGGTCCACACCTTGAACCTTGAACTTCTTCACTTGTGTCACACCGGCCTGGTTTCTCTACTATTTATGTGCTCAGCCTCACTGCAGCTCAGTCCCAGCCCAGCTTTGTGGCACTGCCCAGTCCCTGGACCAGCCTGGACCCGTCTGGACCAGCCTGGACCAGCCTGGAACCGTTTGGACCCGTCTGGACCAGTCTGGAACAGAGGTTGTACCCGGAGTGAACCCACGCACCGTAAGTAGGGCCGCGTGGTTTGATGGCTGCCGCGGGGCGTCACCGCTCCGCTCCTGGGCGCATGTGGCCTGCATGTGGCCGCCTCCACCTTCTGCCCAGTAACAGTAACACGGGGTTTCCAGCTAAGCAGGCTACTCTTCTACTAGAGACACCCGCCGATACTCCAGCACACTTAAGGAGCGTATAGGAAAGGACTGTCCTCCTCCTGGCCTTTGAGGCCAACCACGCCGGCTGTGCCGACTGGCGGCGCTGAAGCAGAAAAGTCCCCGCCTGGCATGGTGCATGCTTGTCCAACTCCATGCATGGGGCTCTGCCTGCGCCCCATGCGTCATGCATGGCCAGGTCCCACCCTCCAGGGGGGCCTGGGCAAACAGAGTCGTCATGGCAGGCTGCCTGAAGACCAATGCCGACGCCAGTCACCGGCAGACGAGTGCCCCCGAGGGTGAGCGCGGTGACAAACGCTGCGATGGTGAAGCGGATAAACTCTGTTGTTGCCGATGACTGCGGTCAAGTTGGCCCCCCGCCCCGTAACGGCGCCCATGCCCGCGAGCGCGCGCTCGCCGCATTGGCAGCAGTAGGACATGCAGATGACATTATCGGGGCTTGGTAGAGAGTGGACGCTATGGCGGTCAAATAGGGTGGCGCCCCATACCAAACCCTCTCTCTGATTTCAGGCCCCAACGACGCTGCCGTGGCGTTCGAGGTCCATGTATAGTATGCGTGTTCAGTTGTGCCGAGGCAAGGGCGCTGAGGGGGGCGCAGCAGGCAGTCGCTACCAGTCGCTGCGAGTCTCTCACAGTCTCTACGCACTCATAAGCCACCCCCGTTTCAAAGCAGCCCCGTGTTCCATCAACCTATGCTTCTGCTTACAGGGGAAGGCCTGGGGAACGCAACAGGGGCTCAGAAACTGAAAAACGCCACCCGCTTGAAAAGCTCGCTGAACAGACCTTTGAAGCAAGTGGCCGATTTGGTCCGCTTGACCCCGCTTGAAACCCGCTTGATTCAAGCAGACCAGCCCGACGCTTGAATCAAGCGGGTTCAAGCGGGATCAAGCGACCCGCGTCTACAGCAGCGCAATGTCATAAACAACGCGATGGGAGGGGGCGGGCCCAGTTTCGGTGTGACCCCTCTCCTAGTAGGTGAAAACGCCCGCCCGCCCGCCCGCTGCTGTTTCCCAGATGCCCCTACCTGAGCCCAGGGCGTGGGCACCAGTGCATCCAGCACGGGCCACAACAGCGTGTCCTCGTGCGACTGAATGTACAGCGAAGAGGGGGCATATGATAGAGACGCGATCCACGGTTGCAAACTGGTCGAGCCCATCCACACCGCCAATGTCGAGGTACTCGTGAGGTTGTGGGGCCACGCTCTCAGACACCACTGTCACCGATGCCTTGCGCATCTCCCGCTTGAAGTGGCCCTCGTCATACATGTCTCCAAACAAAACCTGCTGGCTTCCTTTGTGCCCAGTTCTGCCGTCAGTAACCAGGCGAGGCACCACAACCGCACGGCCGCTCCGCACCGCTGCGACAAACCCCATATAACAGGCTGATACGCTGATTGGTGAACCCATTGCACACCTCGAAACGCAGTGTGCGGGAGGAGCCCCAGGCCTGGACGCGAGATGGAATGTGCGGGCCGCTGGATCACCAAGCGGATCCGCTAGATCCGGAGACCAACTACAAGGAGAAGCAGCCCGAAGATGACACAAACTGTGGCTCGGCTTCGTCTGGAGAAAATAAGCCTCGGCGCCCTAAGTCCGTTCTTGCTCGAGAAAGACTTCCCTCCCCCAGGGGGGTCAAGGGGGGGCCACCGGGTAAAGTCACACAAATTGCCCTGAACCGAGTTAGGACGGCGGTCCAAATGACGTTCATACCAAGGTTCAACCCTTGTGGGGGAATGCGTTCACCCCAAGCAGACAGAGCGCACGAGCGCCCCCCCCGCTCAGCCAGGGCCTTTGATAAATATTCATCCCAAGTTCTACGGGTCGCGCGAGAGCCTGGGCGTGCTATTGAAGCCCCCACATCACCGACGCTGGTTGGGCCCCAGTAACGCGGTGCCCGCCTGTCTCTGCACCATAGCCCCCCCGCTCAGCCAGTGCCTTTGATAAACATTCATTCCAAGTTGCACGGGTCGCGTGGGTGCCTGGGCGTGCTGCTGAAGCCCCCCCAGCGCTAACACTGGCGCGCCCGTCGCTGCACGATCGACGCTGGTGCGCGGCGTAGCTCTCAAGTGAGTTGTACATAGGAGGTTGGCAGGGCGCCCGGGGGTCAAGGCGCACGCACGCGCAAGTCCGACGAGCTTGCCCACCTGCAACACCTATGGCCCCCCCCCCCCCCCCTTCCCTGTCCCAGTTGGCCCAGGCGCCCGTAGACCTGGAGGACAGCGACCTTTGAGATGCCTGACGACCCATCCCCAGCGGCGACTGCTGCTCCTAATGAGCTCCATGCGCACCATGCGCCACATGCACACGCACCAGCTGCAGCGGGCCTCGCCCTCGCTATCGCTCCCGCTCTCGCTCCGACAGCAGCTGTGGCAGCGGTCTTGAAAGCAGCTGCAGCGGTCCCGACGGCAGGAGCTGCTACGGCGGTCCCGACAGCTGGAGCTCCTGCGGCGGTCCTGACAGCAGCTGCGGCGGCGACAGTGCCTGCAAGTGCTGCGGCGGCAAAGCCCGTGAAGCAGAGGAAACGACAACAAGCAAACATGATGCACGACATGGTGGCGATCTTGAGGCAGGCCGTGGACGACGTCGCCGCGGTGCACGACAAGCACCGCAAGAAGGACTCGAGGCAAATCTACGCTCTTTCCATCCACATCACGGGGACCTCCCTCATCGGCAACGCACTGACAAGCATGGTCAACCCTGTGAGGCTGATGACGCCCCGCGAGTTTGGTGCAGACCTCGAGCGCGAACCGATCCGTGAGCGAGCACTAGCGTACATGGACGCAGAATTGCAGCGGTTCCTCGCTGATTTTCCGCTCATCTCGAAGCCGGCGGTGGAGGAGGAGCAGGCGGGGGATGACGCGGTGGCAGGGGAGGGCCAGCCGGGGGCAGAGCGCGCGCAGCCGGCCGAGCCGGTGTATCCTGGCCGCCTCGACGAGCACGATCGGCCCAGGTTGGCTCGTGTCAGTAGGGACCAGGGCGTGGGGCAGGTAGCAAAATGGCTGCAAGGACTGCTGCAGCACGTCCACCAACGATTGTTCGGCCGAAAGTTCTGGTCGACGGTGCAGGACGAGAAGCTCGAGCTGCCACAGGTGTGGACGGATATCGTGCCCGCAACACTGCCGTTCGAATCGGAGACGGGTTGACGGTGCAGGACGAGAAGCTCGAGCTGCCACAGGTGTGGACGGATATCGTGCCCGCAACACTGCCGTTCGAATCGGAGACGCTGGCAAAGTCGATCAGCTTTGGTGGCGATGGCCACACATTGACGAAGCCGGTGTGGCAGTGGTTATACTTGCATGTGAGGAGGAGGTCGCCAAAGTGGAGCGCGAGAAAGACAAAAACGTGCGCGAGCAACAATCGGCGCAACAGGCGGCACTGCAAGCTCAGCTCAACGGTGTCGACGCAGACGGCGCGGGCGCTGCAGGCGCGGGCGCGGGTGCGGGTGCGGGCGCTGGCGCTGCGGGCGCGGGTGCTGCGGGCGCGGGTGCTGCGGGCGCGGGTGAGTTGAGCCGACTGCCAAATCTCCACCGCCCTCTCACTACGCACCTGTCCGCACCTGTCCACACCTGTCCACACTATCACACACACAGGAGCTGGTCCATCTGCTGGTGGCGGTGGTCACGGCGATGGCCGCGGAGATGGTGGCGATTCGAGTGGTCACGGAGCGGGCGGCGGCGTTGCGGCCGTTGCTGCCGCAGGTGGCAATGGTGGTGACGGTGAGTTGCCCATTAATTGACGCACTGCCTGGTGTCGCCTTGGCACTCCACACTTGTCCACACGCACACAAACACACACACACACACACACGCACGCACACACACACACACACACACACACACACCGACACAGGAGCTGTTCAATCTGGTGGTGGTTGCGGCGGTGGGCGCAGAGGTGGTGGCGGTGCAAGGGGGAGCAGAGCTGGCGGTGGCGCTGTGGCCGTTGCTGCCGCAGGTGGCAGTGGTGGGGGCGGTGAGTTGCCCGTTTCCCATTAATTGACGCACTGCCTGGTGTCGCCTTGGCACTCCACACCTGTCCACACACACACACACACACACAGGAGCTAGTCCATCTGGTGGCGGTCGCGGCGGTGGCCGTGGTGGTCGCGGCCGTGGCCGCGGAGGTGGTGCGAGGGGTCGTGGAGCGCGCGGCGGCGTGATCGATGACGAGTTCGCATTTATCGACGCCCCCGCGACACGCAAGAAGAGAGGTGCGCGAAAGCCGCGCGCCAGCCCGTGGACGAGCTGCCTGCTGCCGTTGGGCGAGGTCGACTCTCGTGACGACTCAAATGGCGACGCCGACGCCGACGACGCCGGCGACGACGCCAATGCCGATGCCAACGCCGGAGCCGCCGCCGACGAGCCTGCACGCAAGAAGAGGCGGCGCGGAAACGGAGGATGCCAGACGCTCTACACACCACGGCGAGGTCGATGGTGAGGTGCTGATTGTGCCTGAATCGCACTTTGACGCGCGTTAACGCCCTCCAGGGGCAACCCCTCCAATATTGGGGGGGCGATGGGACTTCGTCGGATCGGCCTGAAACTTTGCACCTGACTTTCCAATGCAACGTGTAGGCTGCCTGCATGCTCAGAATGCCTGAAATCTGGGTGCCAGGGTATGGCTGTTTTGACTGAATATAGCACTTTCACGCGCGTTCACGCCCCCCGGAGCAAGCCCCCCCAAGAAAGGGGGGTCAAATTGACCTTCTCTGATCGGCCTAAGGCTTTGCACCTGTCGTTCCAATGCATAGTGCAGGCTGGCTGCATGCTCAGACTGCCTAAAATATGGATGCCAGGTAGTGGCTGTTTTGACTGAGAAGCTCTTCCACGCGCGGTCACGCCCCCCGGAGCAAGCCCCAATATGGATGCCAGGTAGTGGCTGTTTTGACTGAGAAGCACTTTCACGCGCGTTCACGCCCCCCGGAGCAAGCCCCCCCAAGAAAGGGGGGTCAAATTGACCTTCTCTGATCGGCCTAAGGCTTTGCACCTGTCGTTCCAATGCATAGTGCAGGCTGGCTGCATGCTCAGACTGCCTAAAATATGGATGCCAGGTAGTGGCTGTTTTGACTGAGAAGCTCTTCCACGCGCGGTCACACGCCCCCTGGAGCAAGCCCCCCCAAGGAAGGGGGGTCAGAGCGCACGTGCTCGCAAAAACTGGCAAACATACGCGCACAGACAAACAGACCCCCCCCCCCACACACACATACACACACACACCCTCACATACGTGCAGCTGCGCACACAAGATGGCACGAACACACGCACTCACAGGCACGCGTGCGCACACGCGCAGTGGCTGTGTTGACTGAGTATAGCACTTTCACGACCCCGGGGCACCCCCTCCAAGAATGCACGCACTCACACACGCACGCGTGCACACACACGCAGATGGCATCACGCCGGCAGTGTGCGCTGCGATGGCGTGCAGTGGCACATGTGCAGTTCGGGCGACGGCAGCAGCGACGCCAGTGGGTTGCGGGCGGCCGCACGCGGCAGGCGCGGGCGCGCCAGGCGCGAGCGAGTGCATGGGCAACGAGCAGTCTGCGTCGCCGCCGCTGGCGCTGGCGCTGCTGGCATTGCCGGCGCCACTGCCAGCGCTGCTGCTGTCGGCGGCGTCGCGCGACGGTGCAAGTGGCGGCGGCGGCGGCGGTGGTGGCAGAGGCGGCGGAGGTGGCGGAGGTGGCGGCGCAGCGCCGCCGTCGCGGCCATAGGCGGGCCGTTGCTCCCCCGCCTGCTCTGAGCCCGCCGCCGCTGCTGTCCCGCCCTCGCCGCCCATGGCACGGGACCCGGCTCTAACCCCTCCTCATCGTCGGGGGACGCGCCGGATGGGGGAGTCTCTGCCCGCCGCAGCCGTCACATCGGGCCCTTCCTGCGGCAGCGCCGCCGACGCACCATCAGCAGCCCCCGCGTGCGCTGGCAACACAGCTGCGGGCTCATCGAGCGCTGGCGACGCAGCAGCATCGCGGGCGCGCACACATGCAGATTGCATCGGGCCGGCAGTGTGCGCTGCGATGGCGTGCAGCGGCGACGCAGCGCGCGCACGCACACACGCAGATGGCATCAGGTTGCAGTGTGCGCTGCGATAGAGTGCACCCGCGACGCGTCGCGCGCGCACTAGGCAGCGGTGCACGCAGCGGTGCGCTGCGTGCGCCGAGGGATCCAGTGTCGCCGTGACGCACACGGGCTCACGCTATTTCATGGCGTGGCGGCGGTGTTCGCTGCGATCGCGTGCGCCCCCCCCCCCACACACACCACCATCCCTTTGAACGGTGGTAGGTCGCCTCGTTCGGCAGCTCCCTCAATCCCACGCCCCTAGGGATGCGTACTGTTAACTGCCAACTGCCAACCGTGTGCGGCCGTGATGCCCGTGCGCAGCAGATGGCGGCTGATGGTGTGCGTTGCAATCTATTGCGGCCGTGTTTGAGTTTGGGCGGTGGTGTCTTCGGTGATGTGTGTGCTTGTGTGTATTCGGTTGAAGCAAGGCAATCCGAGTGTAGTCTGTATGGATGTATTTCGACAAACGGCCCGCCTCTGATTGGCCTTGATGCTCTGATGGGAGAGTGGTTGATGGAAAAGCTGGGCTTGCTGGGAGGGTAATCACGGGCAGAGTCGCGTTTCTTCATCTGCCATGAAGATGTCGCACCCAGAAACCAGTCTATCCCCATGGGCGGCAGCGAGTTCTCACTATGATTGGACAACCTGTGGCTCTGATGGACTCCTCCTGCTCTGAAGTTTCGCTGCGGTCTTTTGGAGGGAGCATTTCATGATGGGCGGAACCCCGTCCATACAAGAACCCTGGTGTCACACCAGCATGTGACATGTGGGAAGCGTAACAGTAATAGTAACACGGGGTTTCCAGCTAAGCAAGCTACTCTTCTACTAGAGACACCCGCCGATACTCCAGCACACTTACCTACTAGAGTACCGCCGGCTCCCGGCCGATAAACTACCGCTCCCACATGTGGGAAGCGTGTTACTTACAAAATACCACGACCTGTCATTTGCAATGCTAATAAACTGCATCACTCGGTGACATGCTATGGACTGCTTTGGTAATTGAAGCAGGGGGCAGAGGACCAAGAACACGCGAAGGGGGTGCGCGATTTTGCTACCAAGCGCGGCAATCGCTGCCTGACGCCCACCGCCCCCGCCGCTGACGCTGGCGCCGCCCCGGCGCGGAGCTGGCCCCTTCCTTTGCTTGAGCACAGGCGCCAACCACTGCATGTCGGACGCCGCTCCCTGGATGCAGTAGTGCGGTCCAGTAATGGTGGTACGCATGCGTGCGTCGACGTCATCGAACTCATGCACTGAGCTCCGCTTCCGCGGCGGCATAACGTACTAGTAGTTCATCTTCTTTTGCTTGCTTATCTATGGACGCCTGGGGGAGGGGGAGGGGGCGGGGGCGATTGGTGTTGCAGGTGGGCAAGCTCGTCGGACTTGTGCGTGCGTGCCTCTTGACCCCCGGGCGCCCTGCCAACCTCCTATGTACAACTCACTTGAGGACTATGCCGCGCACCAGCGTCGATCGTGCAGCGACGGGCGCGCCGACCCACCCAGTGTCAGCGCTTGGGCGGCTTCAGTAGCACGCCCAGGCACCCACGCGACCCGTGCCACTTGGGATGAATGTTTATCAAAGGCACTGGCGGAGCGGGGGGGGGGCGATGGTGCAGAGACGCGCGGCGCCGCGTCACTGGGGCCCCCACCCAGCGTTAGCTGGGGGGGGGGGGGCGCCAGCAGTGGGCCTAGCACCCGCGCGACCCGTATAACTTGGGATGAATATTTATCAAAGGCCCTGGCTGAGCGGGGGGGGCGCTCATGCGCTCTGTGAACTTGGGGTGAACGCGTCCCTCCACAAGGGTTGAACCTTGGTATGAACGACATGTGGACCGCCACCCTATATGGTGAACCATGCACCCCCGGTTTGGGTCCGCCCACAGCGCATCCCTCGCCCCTCTCCCCTTCCCATTACGATTATAATAATCCACCCGAGTCCCCCTGCGTCGGTGGAGCAGCGGGAGAGGCCCACGGCGCGGGGCGGGGACCTGCCCGACAACGCGACTCCCGCCGTCGCCACTACGCTGCCCGCGCCCTCCTCCGCGTCCCTATTTAAGTCATGTGAGTCTAATTTGGCATTCCGCTGCTGTAGACATGGGTCGGGGGCGCCAGGGCGGCGACCTGACGCCGTCTGCCCACACCCACTAGGCCCCACAAAACAGCGCCCAGCGCCTCCCCCTGCGTGCGCACCCTCCCAGCATGACTCATAGATCATATGCAATTGATTCGTTGCCCCAGAGCGGCCATCAGGCAACTTCTGGACTGGGCTGCATGGGCGCGCCATGCGCCATGCAGTGCAAGCGCGCACACGCGCGCAGCAACAGCACGGCGACCGCTGCACCCACGGACGCGCCACTTGGGCTTCAGCTGCCCAGTATCATATATTAACAGCCCATGCACAAATATCTGGTGTTCCCTTTCACCAGGCGCGCATTAAGGGCTCGGCGTGGCGCATTTTGGGCGGTAATCCGCGGTGTTGCACGCCCCAGGCCACAACTCCCTCCCCCCTTAGCCCTCCGAGGTACTACACACTCATAGACGCGGAATGGAGTCAGCTATCCATCGCACTCGGTTTCGGGGCCGAGTTCGGGGCCGAGTTCGGGGCCGAGTTCGGGGCCGAGTTCGGGGCCGAGTTTTTTGCGTAGTCGATAAAGTAACCTACTCCTATCGTTTACGAGGGTTTTGCGACGGTTTCCAGATTTTTCCGCATTGCAGCCGCGATCCGCGACACGAGGCCGATCTACTGTCAAAATTTCAGAACTGGACACCGTCGCAAACCTCCTCAAATTTGGGTTGGCAGGAGAGGACCCCCTGTGCACTGGGTCACCCCCCCCTTGCAGGGGGGTGCCAATAACGAACCCATATATTGCAGTGCGATACGGCGTGTAAAGTGCGTCCCGTGGCTTTGACCGTCAACAGGACCCGCTGACACGAAGGAACTCTC
Source organism: Chlamydomonas sp. UWO 241 (assembly GCA_016618255.1). NCBI lineage: Eukaryota > Viridiplantae > Chlorophyta > Chlorophyceae > Chlamydomonadales > Chlamydomonadaceae > Chlamydomonas > Chlamydomonas priscui. The sequence continues at coordinate 72,122 of VFSX01000385.1, read as the reverse complement.
TAGAGGGGGGCAATACTGCTTTTGTCAGGGGAGGGTGAGGGACGGTGCAAAGGCACTCCAGGCCGTCGGGGGCTCTGGGGGTGGCGGCGGAGGTGGGAATGAGTTACCTATCTGAACTCATTGGGGGTACCCCAATGAATACACTTGGTAAACTTGGTACGCTCCACCAAAACCGGTGGAAATTTTCCACCGGTTTTGGTGGAGTGGTGGGATTCCTATGTATACATATACTGTACACGAGCTATGCCTTCGCGGGGGTGTCAGATCACATGACGGTTTAATCGACCGCGGGGGGTATAAGGATTAATATCTGTCCCCGGGGGGGCGTCTACGAATTAGTATCCTGTCCGCGGGGCCTCTGACGTGTACACATTGCATTGTAACTTGCTGTCCGCGGGTTCGAGCCCCGCCACGGGAATTGTTTGCTCTTTGCGGGGGGGGTGAGGGGAAACGATTGCAACTTCGCGCAAAACTTCTCGGGCGGGTCCAAAACATTGATTGTCCGCCAAGGCAAAGCTCGCGCACGGTATATCGCAACCTGACCTGGGAATCCCAGGCTAAATCGCGTTCCCACCAGCAGTTCCTGGGCACTCAAACCACATGCGTAACGCGACACCTCGCAGCGTCACACGCGTTGTGCACGCTGCGCAGCATGGCGGAGATGGGCGATTTGGCGCTGATGATATGGCTGATAACTAGCCTCGCCGCGGCAACACGCCATGAACATCATCATGCTGTACAACGCGGCCTGCTTCACGGTTCTGCTGAACCCGCACAGCTTCAGACACATAACAAGTCTATGGAAAGCTCGTGAGTGACTGGGCGTGCAGCGTGGCATGCATGCAGCGCATGGCATGCATGCAGCGCATAGCAGCGCATGGTATGCATGCAGCGGAAGAGGCCAGGGCAGCAGCGCACGGGGCAGCACATTGTGCTGTGCTGTGCATAGTGCCAAAGGCTTGTGCCCCCCCCGTCCCCCACGTCCGCCCATATTCTCCTGCCCCTCCGCCGGCGCCTCCCGTGCTCCCCCCCCCCCCCCTCCCACACGCGGAGCCAACACCCCAGGACGTCGCGCGGTTCATGGGGGAGTTCGGCCATTGGACTGATCAGCACTTCATGACGTATCTGCGCATGCGGCAGTCACACTTCAGTGAACTGGTTTCCCATTGATCGAGTCAGTTGGGACCAACTACAAAGAGGCATGCAGTTTAAGATTGAGAAACCCCGCGCTACGTATGATGAGGCGTATTATTGCGGCCGCAAGACGTCCTTCACCTTGAACTGCCAGGCTGTTTGTGATCACAACAACTTATGGGGGGATGTCGTTATTGTTCAGGCAGGTTCAGTGAACGATGTCCGCATTCTGCGGGAAAGCAACCTTTCAGGCGTGCGGGGGGGCTCATTTTGGGTGCACCCGGGCAGCTGTTGGTAACCGGATATAACATGACACCTTATCTTCTTGGTGATGCCGGATACCCCAGCCTTTGATGGATCATTGCGCCTTTCAGTCGCACACGCAACCCCACACAAGCCCAGCAATACTGGACCTTTGCGAACTCATCCGCACGCACTAGTTCAGTGCCCAAGGGGCTGCGGCCCTTGTTAAGACCTGAGCAATAAATAGCAATAAATAGCAATAAATAGAGACCCAGACCCAAGACCCAAGATCCGCTGAGATTCAGCCCTCGCCGAGCGATATCTGCGGACCTCCGCTATTTATCAGACACCCACGCTTCATCTTGCGCTCTCTCGTGATTTTGTTTTGCGCACAGACGGACAGAGACCTCCAAGTTTTCCTTAATTATATGGGTGGCAATTGAATGCGCGTTGTTATTCTGAAGGCACGCTTTCGCTGCCTGAAGGGCGCGCTGCACAACGAACTGGAATTCTGCAGTGAGACTAGCATGGCTTGCATGGTTCTACACAACTGGCTGAGAGGAAAGTCAGATGATGTGGACATTGAGTTTGTTCAAGATGAGGACCAGGACGACGGAGACGACGACCAGTACGCGGCGGCTGCGGCGGCGCCCGGCACGGGCAAGCGGCAGGCTTTGCTGAACCTTTTCTTGCAGAGCCCATACATTTGCTCATTTGCGGCTGTTTACGTGCTGGGGTCATGCATCGGAAGTTGCGAAGGCGCCGTTTACATACTCAGTACTGAGTACGGGCCTTACTGTTACTTACTGTTACAACCACTGTCTTGCCTCAAAAGTGGATGTTAAAAAAAGCTGAAGCGGCTACTACGTGGTGTTCTCCTTCTCCCCCCACTGCGCCAGCTTCAGCGTCAGCTTAGCCTTCAGCGAGTTGTACATGTCGGGCGGCAGCACTTCCTTGGTGCTCTCTAGTTCCCTCATCTGCTTCAGGACAGAGTCACCCGCTGGGCGCATAGACTGCACCAGGTCCTCCATCCCCCAAAAATCAATGTGCAGTGGGGCAGTGCTCATGCGCTCCATCCCCGTCATCATCGCCGCGCTCTGATCAGCCATCAGGAGCTTGAGCTCTGACAGCCCGCCGCCGGGCTTGCGCATGCTGCCACCTCCCAGAGCGCCGCTGCGCGTCACAGCCGTCTTGAGCGCGGGCGTCTTAGTGACACCCCCGCCAATCTTCTGAGCCTTGGCAGCCCGCCCGCCGCCCGCAGCTTCCTCTGGCCCATCCTCCAGGTCATCATCGTCCGAGTCCTCCGCACCCCCCACATCCCCACCCTCGTCGTTCTCAGACATCGACTGGATCGTGTACTTGTTGTCGTCGCCGTTCTTCTGCCCATCACCGGCTCCATCACATTGTACACCTCATCTGTGAAGAAGCGGTCGGCAGACCTTGGGATGTCGCCTGTGATCGACACGAGCTTCTCCTTCGCAACAGTGGTGTCGGAGTCTGTGGCTGCCGTCAGCAGGTCCCAGAAGCTCGACCAGCCGGAGATAACGCAAGCGTTGAGCTGCCAGATCTTGTTGAAGATGGAGATCGCCTTCTGCATCTTCTTCGTGATCTGTGTGTGTGTGTGTGTGTGCGTGTGTGTAAGGCGCGGCAATATACCGTATACATGGGCCTGTATACCGTATAATACAGTATAACGTATACCATAGACAGGGGTATACGTCACATGCAATCTGGAGATGAGCTTCAGTCCCAGAGCCATTCCAGCGATCCCAGGCATCCCGGGATAATCCCAGCTATCCCGGGATTATCCCAGCCCCGGGACAATCCCAGGCAGCAGGCGGGGTCGAACCCAAGACCTCTGCAGGCAAAAATGAAGCCACTGGAGCCTGAACTCCGGTGTGCGAGCCGAAGCTCAAAATCCTTGACACAAGGAAGGTTGCACGACTTATAAAGACTACCCGATGAATCCTTCGCTGATGTTCTCTCTGTCCCTGTTTTTTATGACTCTCGGTGGGGTTTGAAATGGTTGGAAGCGTGGCCGTGCGGGGCAGGGCGTTAAAACAAGGTGATGTGCGGGGGTGCTAGAACAAAGTGTGGACTGTGCACGCACATAACAAAGGGCGTGCCACAGGTAGGTGGAGGGGGCTGGCGAGCGACTTAAACAAGTGCTGGCGAGTGCTGGCAAGTTCTGGCGCGAGGAAGTGCTGAGGGTGAAAAGGCCTGGCACAAGCGCAAGGTGTGGTCAAGGGTGGAGTGGAGTGCTGGCGAGCCCCGCTCGTGCTCAATGCCTGCTACAGCAGGTTCCTAAAAAAAAACTGGAGGCAGCATTGCTCAATGTGTTTTGTGGTACCTGGGGTTTTGTGTGGACCCACACTTCCCACTTCCCCCGCGCCCCCTGGTCACAGCCGTGCGCCCAATACAGCGCCCCAACAACAGCTATCATGTAGTAAGGTGTGCAACCCTTGCTGCGCTAGCCGCGCTGTCGACCCACGCAGTTGGAACTGTAACGGCCTCTGGATCCTTCTCGCTCGCTTCTCGATGCTCACCAGGTGGGCTGGAGCTGCCGCCCTATGCATTTGCTGCACATCATGGAGATCCGGGGGCGCGGGGGAGGGTGATGCCCTCGCGGGACGCTGTCGCAATATTGTGGTGACCCGCGGCCTGCGCCAACGCCAGGCCGGCGCTCGTGCATGCACGCCGTGGCATGCGCCGCTGCAGTCAATCAACGGCCGTTGATGACGCCAGCTAGCCCCCCCACGCAGCAGGTTGACCAGTCAACGCGAGGGACTGCATGCGACACTGTCTGTGCGGACGCCCAGTCGCAGTGGCGGTGCACTTGCGGTGTCGGTGCATGCTGGCAGCTGCCATAGCTATGGGGCATCAACATGCAGGGGCATGTGTGGCGCGCATGGGGTGCATGGGCGTGCATGCGTGCACGACGCACCATCTTACATGCATGCCAGCTGCCTACAGGCAGGACCTGGTGGCACCAGCTGAAGACGCAGGTGTCATCTCTCTGCAGGCCGCAGGCCCAATGCCAAGCTGTGGCTGGCTGTTGACATTATGCGAGATACGGCCCGTACGGGCGCTCCACCTTGGCGTGTGTGCGGGCACTCCACCTTGGCGTGTTCGGGTGCTCCACCTTGTGCTGGTTGCTATGCTTTTCTTTACCTAGTTTTACCTTAGCCACTTGTGATGTAAGGACAGTGAAGCGTGTGCTGTGGTGACAGGACTCCTACCAGCGATCCTAGGACGATCCCGGGATAGTCCCAGAGCATGTCCCAGCTGTGATCCCGGGATTGTCCCAGCTGTCAATAACTTTTGTCCCGGGATTGTCCCAGGCTGGGACAATCCCGGGATTTCTGGGATTATCCCGGGATTTGAAATGGTTATCAGAGTGATGGGATGGGGCAAGGGGTGCCAACGTCGACCTTTTCCGGGAAATCTCTTTGCGCCGCTGATTGACCCCTGTGTTATCTGACTAGTGCATAGTGCGTGATAAATACCACTCGCTCAAGACATCGCGTCGCTGGGGGCGCTTCGTTGCCCGGTGCTTGCAGTCAAAATTGTGCCAGCTGTCGCTTGTGACCTCCCTCGACCTCGACCGATGTGCCCCAAATTAAGGACATGGAGGTTTCATGACACGATCATGCGATGCGCGTTCTTTAAATGGGTGCAGGGGTGGCCGGGGGGGGCCGCCTGTCACCCTCAGCTCACCCCCAGTTCCAATCACAAAACACTGCCCTGGGGCCTCTCCCTGCGTGCACTCCCTCCCAGCATGACTCATTCTGATTTGGCACTCCAGAGCGGCCATCAGGCAACTTTTAGACTGTGTCGTATGGGCACGCCATTCGCCATGCAGTGCAGGTACGCACACGCGCGCAGCAACAGCGCGATGACCGCTGCGCCCACGGTCGCGCCACCCCGGCCACATCTGCCCTACATGATAGTAAGGGCCCATGTTCATAGATCTGTGGTTCCCTTTCACCCGGTGCCTTTCTTGGGCTCTGAGTGGTGCATTTGGGGGCGTTAAGCCGACCCCACACACGCCCCAGGTCATAACTTCCTCCTCCCTTGGCCTCCCGAGGTACTACATACACCTATAGGTGTCTGTAGGCGCAGAATGGAGTCAGCTTTCCACCGCGCTCAGTTTTGTGGCCATCGGCTGAGTTTTGACCACAGTCGGTTTCGAAACGTACAAGTAACCGAAAGTAACAGCCCCTAGGATATTACAGATTTCTGTGCATATGGTATTTTAGCCAACAACCAAGGGAAGGCGCCCACCACTTTTGGTTCCTGTAATTATCCTAGGGGCACGCCCAGCAGCCCGCACCGTAGCCGCGCCCCCACGGGCCTGCCCCACCCCATGTGGGTATACGTGTATACCCTTGATTCGTTGATCCGATTAAAACGGGAACGGTGGATTCGGATGCCTTACATAATGGGCATCACAAATCCGGTCTATAAAAGCTGACTTTGCTATGTTTGGTTTGCGGGAAACACCAATCTATGTTTTTTCACTGCATGGCAGCCGTGTGTGTGTGTGTGTGCGTGTGTGTGTGCGCCCCATGTGCCCCCCATGTGCGCCCCATGTGCGCCCCATGTGTGTGTGCGCCCCATGCAAACACCAAATTCTTACCTCCATCATATGCTGCATGGGCCCCTACTAAAACACAACTGACTCGATTGGAGGTTTCCCACTCTAACTGCCTTCGTTGTATTCTGGGCGAGCGCCTGGTCAACCGGCACAGATTAACTTATATTCGGCAGGCGTGCGACACTGAGCCAATTGAGAGCCTTGCGGCAAAGCGATCAATGCAGTGGCTAGGCCATGTGATGCGCATGCCGGCTTCTTGTCTTCCTCGTACGACTTTTGACTGAAAAATGAATGTGGCTCGGCAGCAAGGCCGGCCTCCAGCCTCCTCCCGACACTATTTTCTTAAGCTACTGATTCAGCAGCTAGGCGAAACTAGTGGCGCTGGTTCTGATTGGAAGACTTTTTCGGACACGGCGTTTGAGCATGCTCAGGATAGGGTCGGGTGGAGAGCCGTGGTGTACGGTCCGGCTGCCCCTCAGGCGCCGGCCCCTCCACCACGGCGGTCAAGTAGATTGGCAAGCGCCACTTGACCCCCTATCCCCTAGAAGCAGTTAGGACCTATTTTGGAGGCGTCGCACAATAGCTCTCCTTTTTGCTCTGGGACTACACGTTGGCAGGCAGCCGGCTGGTGGTTACCGCCCCTCACAAGTAATTGTAAGGGCAAGAACTGGACTCGGGTCTAGGCGGTGGTACTAGGACTAGAGGTAGTCTTTGCTGGAATGCCGATGTAACTGTAATGTAACTGTAACTGTTATGCTGCATCCAAGCAAAGTTGTGGATAGCCCTTGTCATTGGCTTTCCAATGCAAGAAGATTCATCGGAATCCATGAATTATCATGGGAGTAACAGCCTATACGCCTTTTACTTGCCGCGAGAAAATCGTTGCATTCCGTACACGCCTCGCCGTATACGGTGTCAGCTAGACCCGATGGTATGGGTCCCCCCCATATCAAGGGGCACAGTCCCCCGCATATGTTGGGACACCGTCCCCCCCATGGCAAGGGACAGTGTCACCGCCTATGCTTGGGACATTGTCACCACCTATGCTTGGGACACAGTCACCGCCGTCGCCCGGGACAAGCTGCCATCCACACAATTATCCGCCGCGCGCTGCTGCGCGCAGCAGCACTCCGCGCTGCTTCACCACTTCAGCATTCCACATACGTACCGGGGTACTGGGGGGTGCTGGGGGTAGGTTGAGAGGGGGTGGGGGCAGGCCCCGGGCAGGGTTACCTGGTACATGGTACCGTACCACGGTTCCGTACCACGTACCGGTACCGGTCAGGACGTGGGGGCGCGTACTGCAGTACGCAGCAAATACGCCTTTTATTTGCTTTTCAAAACGCAAACGGCCATAACTCCCTCACCTCTACGCGGATCCCAACGATTTTACATGCATTGGAAAGCGTCTGACGATAGCTTTCTAGAGTACTGCTTAGATGTACAATCCATTGAGAAGCGAGGGAGTTGCCTGTGGAAGTGTGGGGTCTCGAGTTTGTTTCGATGCCCCCGTGTACTTTACGCGTACTGCGTACGTACCACGTACCGGTACCGGTCAGGACGCTGACCCCCCCCTCCCCCCCCCCACAGTACGCGCGTACCAGGTAACCCTGCCCCCGGGGGCTTGACCAGTGGAACCGCGTCCAAGTCACTATACCTGGTGCCTTCATAGAGGAGTGGAGTCAGGCCAGACCCAGGCCCCAGCAGGCAGCTGCAGGCGGGGGCAGGCAGGCGGGGGCAGCGACGCAGCATGACGCATCGCGTGGCTACAGACACCACTTCTAGCCGACCCAGATGGCCCGTTTAGCTCCCCCTCGCTACTTTCCTCCACGCCCCCCACCGCCTGCATTCGATTGCTGCCCAACCCTAACCCTCTGTCTTCGTAGGCAACTGGATCTTGCCAGGCAGCAGCTGGAGCTGCGGCGAGTTGCGTGCTCTTGTGTGCTCAACTTGCTACGTCTGGAATGCTGCGCTCTAGACTACTACTCGACAGTACTCGGACGCACTGCCTCTCTGTGCCCCTCTGTGCCTGGGTCTGTGTTGGGGGTTTGCCCCTTGCAAGCGGGGTGTCTCGGGCGCGCTGCACAGCGGTCCAGACGGGGTGCTGAAGGCCATGACAGAGTCATTCGACAAGCTATATGGCGGGGAGACCAAGCTCAGCGACGAGACCCTGAACCAGCTGGAGAACGATGTAGCGGCGTTTGAGCTCACACGCGCCACAGAGGTGGACGAGGCGCACGGGCGCCCCCCTGACCTGGCTGAGACGGAGGCGTGTGTGCGAGCGTTGCGCTCGGCCGCCGCTCCGGGCGGTGACCAGCTGGACGCCATGCTGTTGCGGTGCCCACCTGCCATCGCATGGCTCCACCGGGTCATCATCGCCGTATGGCGGTCGGGGAGAGCCCCGAGGGAATGGAAAACTGCTATTATCACACCGTTATATAAGGGGAAGGGTCCGCGTGACTCCCCTGGTAACTACCGCGGTATAAGCCTTCTCTCTATTGCCGGGAAAGTGTACGCTGCCATACTTCTGCACCGCGTCTCCACGCAGGTTGATGGTCAGTTGCATGAGGCTCAGTGTGGTTTCAGAAAAAGCAGAGGCACTGTTGATGCGATTTTTACTCTGCGCTCGCTGAGCGCGGCACATGCCGAGTACAAACAATGCATGGCTGTGGCATTTGTCGACTATTCTAAAGCTTACGATTGCATAAACCGTGCGGCACTGTGGAGAGTCCTTAGATTATATAGTGTTCATCCGCACATTATTGATCTGTTGGAGGATCTTCACACCAACACCGCAGCTGCCGTGCGGCTGGCTGGGAAAATCGGGCACGAATTCCCGTGTCGTCTGGTGTGCGACAGGGGTGCGTCATTGCTCCTGTGTTGTTCAATGTTTTTATTGACCACATAGTGAAAAAGGCGCTAGACATGATGCCAGAGGGGGCTGGCGTGTCAGTCGTGACCCGAGCCGGCGGCTCTGTGTTGTCGTCGTCGGTTGAGCGCATAGTAATGCTGATGTATGCCGACGATTTATGTTTGTTCTCGCATGACCCAGCTCAGTTGGCGCTTATGCTGAAAATCCTTGACAAAGTGTCCTCTAGCTTTGGCATGCAAATCAACGCCGCCAAGACAGAAGTGATGATTTTGCCAGCAGATTTTGTCGCGGATCTGCCCACGTTTGCGCTGACTGGTGGTGAAGTGAAGACCGTCTCTGCATTTAAGTATCTAGGGAGTTGGATAACCCAGAGTGGTGGTGTGGAAAAGGAGATCGGTGTGCGTGTCGGTCGCGCGCTGGGCGTGTTTGCGTCTTTTGATAAGATTTGGGCCAGCAAGAAGATGCAAGTGCAGTCTAAGATGCGGGTTTACAACACTTTCGTGCTGCCCCACTTTCTGTACGGCTGCGAAACATGGGCCCCTACTAAAACACAACTGACTCGATTGGAGGTTGCCCACTCTAACTGCCTTCGTCGCATTCTGGGTGTGCGCCTGGTCGACCGGCACAGATTAACTTATATTCGGCAGGCGTGCGACACTGAGCCAATTGAGAGCCTTGTGGCAAAGCGATCAATGCAGTGGCTAGGCCATGTGATGCGCATGCCGGCTTCTCGTCTTCCTCGTACGACTTTTGACTGCACAATGGATGTGGCTCGGCAGCAAGGCCGGCCTCCAGCCTCCTCCCGACACTATTTTCTTAAGCTACTGATTCAGCAGCTAGGCGAAACTAGTGGCACTCGTTCTGATTGGAAGACTTTTTCGGACACGGCGTTTGAGCATGCTCAGGATAGGGTCGGGTGGAGAGCCGTGGTGTACGGTCCGGCTGCCCCTCAGGCGCCGGCCCCTCCACCACGGCGGTCAAGTAGATTGGCAAGCGCCACTTGACCCCCTATCCCCTAGAAGCAGTTAGGACCTATTTTGGAGGCGTCGCACAATAGCTCTCCTTTTTGCTCTGGGACTACACGTTGGCAGGCAGCCGGCTGGTGGCTACCGCCCCTCACAAGTAATTGTTAGGGCCAGAACTGGACTTGGGTCTAGGCGGTGGTACTAGGACTAAAGGTAGTCTTTGCTGGAAAGCCGATGTAACTGTAACTGTAAGCGGGGTGTGGGGTGTGGGGTGTGGGGTTGTTCAGATGTTGCAGCTCTCGTGTACCCCTGGTGTTTACAGTTTACAGTACGCACCCTCGGGGCGTGGGATTGAGGGAGCTGCCTAACGAGGCTAGCTACCATAACCCTGGTGCACCATGTTGCGGCGCCCTCCCTCCCTCCTGGTTCATTTCAGGGGCGGCGTAGGTGGCCAGCCAAGCCGCTTTCGAGGCGCAGGACCTCCCTGTTGCACCACCAATCCACGCCAACCCACGCCCAGGACAGCTGCTACCCTCGGGGGCCTGTCAGGGTCGGCGAGGGTCAGATTGGGATGAGGGCAACGATCGGGATGATGCGAGGTATGACGAGAACGATGGCCTCAGGCGTGGGCAGAGCACGGCCACGGCAGACGCCAACAGCGCGCAAGACCGCACCTGGACGCTGCGGAGACCCAATGACAAGGATGCTGTGGCTCGCCACTACAGCGGCGTGACGGACATAAGGGAGAAGGAGCACCAAGGCCAGCTCAACTCCATGCAGGACGAGCTCAACTCTGCATGGGGGCGGGAGATCGTCCATCCCAGCTTCAGCAGGGGGTGCCCCAGCTTCATGCCCCATACTGGTGATGTCACTCAGCGGACGGTGGTGTACCACAGCAGCGAGTCTTGGCGAGCCCACGGTGCATGCATGCGCATGCCCAGCATGCGGCGCGTGCGTCACCGCGCCTGCCATCCGCGTTGGCCATCGGCTGCTTCCTCAACACGCCATGCGACCCAGCTATCTTCTTTTACCGCTCTGTACTGGAGATGTTCATCAAGTTTGCGTACGAGGGCGTGTCCGCTCACGGTTAGTGCCTGCCTGCCCGCAGCCCGCCCGCCCGTCCACTGTGCACGCGTACCAGGCGGTCACACGTTGGGCCAAGGAGCTACAGAGCCTGGGTGTGGACGGCATGCCGCTTGGACCCTTCCGCGACTGCCCAGTGTGCGCTCAGCTCCCAGGCCATGAGTGGGACGGTGGGTGTCACGCACGCTGTTGGGCGCGGGCTGAGTGCATGTATCAATTGTTTACACTTGCGCTCATGGCCCCCACTTCCACCCCCACCCCACCTACACCCCGCCCTCAAGCCACCCCACCCCACCTCAACCCACCCAGGGTACCTACGCTCCATGTCGCTCGCTGGGGCGCTACGCTTTCCAGGGCAAAGCCAGCAACCACCTGAGTCCGTGGGTGTACATATATACCGTAACGGTATGTATACGGTATATGGCCACCCTCACCAAAGTCGACCACACAATCCTGACACAGTGAAAAACGCGAAAACGCCCCAAACGCCCTCCCCACGCTGCCCCGCCGCTATCCAGGGCACCTACGATGTATAGTAGGTTGATCTGAGGCTTGGAGGGCCGTCGCTGGGCCTGGGGGGAGGCGGGGGCGTGTGCGCCGCAGGAGGGGTTCCCCACTGCATGGGCGCATGGGGACTTTGCGGCCGCCATGCGCGGCCAGAACTGCATGCGCGGACCTAATTATAGCGCCGCGAGCTTGCTACGTATACCATTTAGCTTGCTTGCGACTGGCGATGCGCTCAGCCTCGTCTGCGTGAAAGTCGGTGTGTGTGAACATTCCCCACTTTGGATCGATAGATTCGACGCCAGGAGACTCCCCGGACCAAAATCCAGCGTCCAGAGCTTGAAAAGTGTACCATTTAGTTAGTGATCAAAGGGCGTCGCTGGGGGCTGCGCGCCCAGACGCCGCGCCGTGCTGCACGCGAGTTGTTTTATATGTTTTCGCATGCTGCATGGCACGGCGTCTGGACACGCGCACACTCAACGGCACGCGACCCCCTTGCAACATAAACCAAATGTTACACTTTTCACACTTTTGGCTTTTGAATGAGGTCCGGGCATGGTCCCTAGGGGGAGGACAACGCCCCCAAAGTTTATTTTTCTGGGTCTGGGTCTGGGTCTGGGTCTGGGTCTGGGTCTGGGTCTGGGTCTGGCTCTGACTCTGGCTCTGGCTCTGGCTCTGGCTCTGGCTCTGGCTCTGGCTCTGGCTCTGGCTCTGGGTCGTTACGTGAAAATTTGAGTGAGGGAAGAACCCTCCCCAGAGACCAATGACACTTGTTATAGGTCTAAAATGATCTCCGCGACGAGAGCTTTCTGAATCTGTGTCCAAAATTTCATTCCGATTTAACACCTACAAGGAGCAGTGTTAAGATTTTCTCTCGGGGCGCGATGGTGGGCGAACCGGTGGAGCTAGGCGCTGGGTGCTGAGCGCTTTGCCTGGCGCTGGTGAACTGGTGGAGGCTCCAGCGTGGAGCTACTAGCTATGGAGAATGGGGAAGCAGCGGAGAAGTAGGTGGAGACGGAGGAGGAGGTGAAGAGCGGGCACACCTCGGAGGATGTGGGCTCAACCAGCGCGTGATCTAGTTAGGTCTAGTGCGAGTGTTGTGCAGGTGCTGTGCAAGCGCTGTGAAAGTGCGGTGCAGGTGCGCACGGGACAGAACAATGCTGAGCAAGTTTCCAAGCAAATCCTGTGCAATTCAGTTACAGTTACAGTTACATCGGCTTTCCAGCAAAGACTACCAATTCAGTGCTCTATTAAAATGCTCTGAGCGGCGGGGGGCGCTGTCCCCGGATTCCCGCCAGGGGCCTCTTGGGGGGGGCTGTGAGCGTGAAATAATGAACACCCAAATCCTTCTCAAGAACCACTGCTCCAAGGCCCTTCCGGCGTGGAAGGAGGCGGCAGTCAGACGTTCACGTAGGCAGGGGGGATCTGGTCTCTGGGAGAGAGAGGCAGAGTCCGTGAAGATGTAACCCGAAGCGCGTGATGCCCCAGCAGGATTGAGTGCACCAAAAGTGTGAAAAGTGTGAATTCTCACACTTTCCGGCTGCAGGAAATTCATTCAAAATCCTCTAACCAAAACACTGGTGTGTGTGTGTGTGCGTGTGTGTGTGCGCTTGCGTGTGCGTGCATCAGGGTTGCACGGTACGCTCGACCTGAGGGGGGGGGGTCAGCGTCCTGACTGTACGTAGGACGTAGGACGGTACTCCAGGACGCAGTACAAGGACGCGGGGGGCGAGGGTATGGCGCGAGCGACGAAGTTCCCACACCCCGTCACACACAACACCGTCGCTCCTCAATGGATTGACGACCCAAGCAGTCCCTTGGAAAGCCCTTGTTATAAGCTCTCCATATGTCGAATCGTTCTAATCGGTGCAGCAGCCAGGAAGATATGGGCGTTTCTGTGTGGCAAGTAAAGGCGTCTGGTGCTGCCGCCGATCGCGTCCTGCAGTACGCACCCCAGCGTACTGTCAGGACGCAGGACGTGGTACCGTACCCCAGTACAAATAACGTCCCGTGCAACCCTGGCGTGCATGCGTGCGTGCGTGCGTGTGTGTACCACTCCACTCTATGTGTGTGTGTGTGTGTGCGTGTGTGTGTGTGTGGGCGGCCCACTCCCTGGGCGGCCCACTCCCTGGCAGCCCACTCCCTGGGCGCGAGTCGCGGCGGTCGGCCCATGTGAGTCGCCGTCGCCCAACCCCCTCATCGCCCCGCCCCCCCTCATCGACTGCCGCCTGTGTACTGCAGCCCACCCTGGACTATCCACCATCGTCATCGCCCGAGGGGGGCAGCCTCAGCGAGCCGAGCAACCTCGTCCACAGTCCCAATCCTTATCCTGTCGCAGAGCCAGTCCCATGCCCTCGCCAGCGCCGAACAGCTCCTCGGCAGACTGTCGACCGCATCATGGACCGCCCCGCCACTGCCTGACGCCGAGCAGATTCTTGGCCGCGACCCACTGCGGCGCCACGACACCATGCACCACAGAGAACCTCACATTGCCATGATCCCCCCCTTCAGCACCCTTCACTCCCCCTGACACGCTCCAAACTACACAGTCCCAACTCTTCCCCACCGTCACCCACCCACAGTCGACCACCACCACGACTCACCCTCACATGGAGCTCGCCGTCCCATGTGCGCGCCATGCAGGCCCATGCACCCCCGCCCCATGCACCTCCCCAGCACCCCCGCGCACGCTGACCCCATGCTGGCAATCCAGGCTGGCACTCCCTCCTCACCCCCCACCCCCCAGCCCCCCCTCATCCGTGAGCGCACACGCGCACGCGCACGCGCACTCCCCCCTTGCCTCCCACGCCTCCTCCGACCCCTCCCAACCCCCCTCCCTCTCCCCCCTCGCCTCCCACGCCTCCTCCGATCCCTCCCACGCCTCCTTTGATCCCCCCACACCCCCCCTGATCCCTCCCACGCCTCCCCTGATCCTTCCCACGTCTCCTCCGATACCCCTGATGCCTCACCTGACCCCCCCAATGCCTCATCTGACCCCTCCCACGCCCCTTCCAACCCCCCCTTTCCCGTCTACCGAGCCCCTATCCCAGGCCCGCCTGCCTTCGTCCGTCGCCCATCGAGTTCATCGGTCCAAGGAGCTGATCCGACGTCCTCATGGCCTGCCCAACGAAAACTCAGTCTAGTAGGCCGCGGCCGAACGGATCTAGCAGTTGCGGCAACGTATACATTGCATGACGGACAACCCCGAGTATCGCCCATGGAATTAATCGGCCCATGGAGGGATGATACGCTGCGATTGAAGTTGAAGTTGGTTGGCCAGAGTGGCAACCCAAGTTGTAGTTGGTTGGCCAGAGTGGCAACCCTAGTTGAAGTCGGTCGGCCAGAGTGGCAGCCCCCCCCGAGACCCCCTCAAACCAAGGATACTATCCACTCGATTCAGGTGCTGGTTGGTCACACGCTATTCGAAAGACATCCCAGTGCACGGGTCAGACTTCGTTACAATTGCCGGGGTGTATCTGTTAGTAGTACAGGCATTGCCGGTGCATGCGGACGGCCTCATGTAACGCTTGGTTGGTTGTGTGTGTGCGTGCGTGTGTGTACCACCCCACTATATATGTGTGTGCGTGTGTGTGTGTGTTTGTGTTTGTGTGTGTATGTGTGTGTACTCACGTGCAGCAATCTGCCACAGCGCGATCCAGCGTGGCGTTGGCTGGCAACGATCGCCCGCAAATAGAGAAAGGCGTGAGAGTGTATGAATGTGAGTGAATGTGTGCCCCCACACACCTTTGACCGGCACCGTTTACTCTCCCTCTACCCTGACTTGAGTCGGGGAGTTACGGGAGGGGTTGCGAGAGCCAAGGGTCACGTGATGCGCACACGTGATGCACATGATGATGATTTCGTCATCGTCGTCGAAAGCAAACACGCCGAGAGAGCGCCCCAAACTCTTGTAGGAGACACGGCGCCCAAAAGCTAACCGGGGAGGTGCACAGGACCTGCTGTCCTGCGCACCCCGCCCATGCGATGCTCCGCACTCCCCTCGCGGCTCGTCACAATCCCCCCGGGGAATCTCCCATTCCACACATCATTATTACACGTTATGTTTTTAAAGCCAGCAAGGCGGGTCCCCAGCCGCAAAGATGACGAGCCGCAAAGATGAGATAATGATAATTGATCATGCTGACGTGCTTCAGCTCGAGCACAACAAGCAAAGCGGGCGCTGCGTCGGTAAAATTCGAGGAGCTGAATTCCGCTTGATTCAAGCGAAATGTTGCTTGAAAAGGGCCTCTTGATTCAACTAATACATCAAGCAAAGGGGGCGCCTGAATCAAGTGACCTTGAATCAAGCGGGATTCAAGTGGCTCGCCTGAACGTTGCTTGTATCAAGCGGGATTTGCCCCTAGCCGGCCTGCTTAATTCAGGGGGTTTTCAGGCGCCAAACATCCTGATTCCGGCTCGATTCAGCTGCAAATCAAGCTCTGATGTAGAACTGGGATTCAGACAGTAACAGTAACAGCAACACGGGGTTTCCAGCTAAGCAGGCTACTCTTCTACTAGAGACACCCGCCGATACTCCAGCACACTGAAGTACTAGAGTACTGCCGGCTCCCGGCCGACAGACTACCGCTCCCGCCGGCTAGACTACCCCAAACAGCGGTCTCTGAGAGACATGTCTGGCAAGGAGCATATAGGAGAGGACCTTCCTCAGGGTCACAGTAGTGGCCTTGTGGCCAGTCAAGCCGGCAGAGCCGACTGGCGCTGACTGGAACGGTCCCCGCCTGGCAGTGCATGGCTGTCCAGCTCTCGTTTGCATGGGGCTCAGCCGGCGCCCCATGCCTCATGCATGGCCAGGTCCCACCCTCCAGGGGTGCATGGACGACAGAGTTGTCATGGAGGCTGCCTGAAGACCTTCCAACGCCAGTCACCGGCAGACGAGCGACCCCGAGGATGAGCGCGGTGACGAACGCTGCGATTGGTGAAGCGGATTTACTCTGTGTTGCCTCGGCGGTCGCCACCGCTGAAGCCGTGATGGTAGCCCGCCTCCACGGGCAGCCATCTTGACCAATGTCCAGCATGCATTGACGGGCGCCACCTCCTCCGCTCGTCGATCAACTCGTCGAGATCGGTGCCGCATGGCGTCCTGCATGGGGGGAGGATAAGGGCCGTCTCCCAGCACGGGCCGCGGCAGCGCCGCGGCTACTCGCCAAGCCATGGCAGCGCCGGGCAAGCCGCTCCTGAAGTGTTCCACCGAGGGGCAGTCTATCAGGAGCCGGGCCAGTCGTATTTTACCCCGCTCGTCAGCGGCACGGAGATCCTTGTCACCAGCAGTGCCGAATTGCTGGGTCCAGGGCTCGGCAACGAGAACGCGCCTCCGTTAATCGAGCCCCAAATTGGGATTCAGACACGCATTTTTATAGATGGGGATAGCTTCTCACTTCTCACTCACTCTAGACTGCAAGGATCAATGAGCACTCAAGGTGGGCATGCACGCACCCGCACTAACTGAATCTGTCAGATGCTGTCAGTCACAGCACCTCTGAGAAAGTCCTATGGGACTGTGGCCACAGCAACGTGTGTGGCTCCTCTGCATCGCACACACGTGGGCCTTTTGTTTTTTAACTAAGGATGAAGGCGCTCCCGTTGTGTTATGCTTTCGACGACGATGGCGGCTTTTATCATGCTATTTTGCACGCCTAGCCCCCTAATTACAGCGTCTCCTACCATTCTAGTGTGTTTGCGACGTTACCCCCTCGTAGTCAGTGCTGCGAATTACCATTCTAACTGGTTGTCGCTGGTAGGGGGGCAGGTTGTCGCTGCTAGGGGGTGTAATGATTGAGCTGCTAGGGGGGGTAAGTTCAAGCTTCTCGTAGCTGTGCAACAGCGGCAGCTGCTGGGTAGCTGCTGGGTAGCTGCAGGGTTGCCATCGGACAACGGCGTTTTGTTTACACATGTTGTCCATCCTTCTCAATAAATCTCCAAACCACTGTACAATCTCACAGATCTCAAAACCCTTACGGTGCTGCATCGCGCGCGTGCTCATCATCAGCTTCAAAACAGATCTATACCTAGATCTGTGCGAAACGTGTGATCAAAACACTAGCTGAGCACCGTGTCAGCAGACATCTTGCACGTGTTGGTGAACAGCAGCCCCACCGCTGGCCACTTCACATCAGTGCCCGCCAGTCGATTGCATTGACCGCCATGGCGCTGGTGCCATCCTCCGCCAGCTTGCCGGCTCGCGCGCCTCTTCCTCGTAGACCCAATCGACCAACGACTCGAACGAGACGTCCTTGCACACACATACGATGGCCACATACTCCGGTATGTTGGACGTGTAGCAGCCGGGCACCACAAGGAGCATGCGGTCGCTGCATAGTGTGTGTGTGTGTGTGTGTGCGCGCGCGTGAAAGGCAAGGCCGACATGGGATGGAAGGCAGAGGATTGGCAGGCAAGAAGGCGGCAGGGGGGTGGCAAGCGAGGGTTGGCAGGCAATGGTGGCAGGCATACTATGACAGGGAACAGCTGGAGCTTGCCCTGCGTACTCGCTGTAATCGCTGATCCAGCCGACAGTTCTCTACCCCCCCCTCCTAGAGCAGGGGCGCACCGTGCGAGGGGCGCCGCCGCACGAGCCTGCCCGCGGCATGTCGGCACGCTGCCTCCCCTCTCCCCGCTTGCTCGCCGCTCCCACCTGACACCCACGCGCCCCTGCCCCTGCCTCTCCCTTGCTGCCTCGCCAGGCCCGCCACGGTCAACAGCATCGACAAGCCTGCCGTGCCTCCTCCCGCCGCGCCCGCTCCGCCCGCCAGCAGCCCGGCGGCGGCATCTTCGGCTGGTTTGCCGTCGCGCCCCAGCTGTCCAAGGCCGATGCGCCCGCCAAGGGCGCCGCACCCGCAAAGGCCGCCGCGCCGGTCAACGACCACGCAGCGAAGCTCGCCGCGCAGCTCTTCTCACGGCTCTTGATCGCGATGCCTCGGCGCCGTCCACATTCTTGTTGACGATTTTTATCATCTCCTGTGTGTGGTGTGGGGTGTGTGTGCACACGCAGATGGGGGTGGGTCCGTGCGCCCAAGCGTGCGCACACGCAGACGGGGGTAGAGATGGGAGTGGGCTGGTGCGCATGCTCACACGCAAGGAGATGAAGGGGGTGGGGTGGGGCACTCGCACACTGGTTGGGGTGGGGAGAGGGGAGGGGCCTTACCACATCATCACGCTGGCACGCGATCTATATTCCCTTTACGAGCATACATCTTGCGCTGACGACAGGTTGTCCAATCTGCAGGAGCATGCGGAGTTGGCTGTGTTACACTGGGCGGACAGCCATGGCGGACAGCCATGCACTGCCAGGCATGCATGCACCCGACGCTCATCATGCGCCGTCCAACACATGGTTCAGCGTCCACCAGCAGCATGCCAGTAGTGCAGCTTGCTTTGACACCGCGGGTGTACAGCTGGAGCGTTCATAGACTTGACTTAATCTGGCGCTTGCACGCGTGACCTGTGAGCCTGGGCAGCAGATGATGTCAAGCAGTCATGTGATCGCTGTGCGCTGCGACGACAAACGGTGATAGCACCAGCTGCGGTGTGTGTGCGCGCGCGTGTGTGCGTGTGCGTGTGTGCGTGTGTGTGTGTGTGTGTGTGTGTGTGTGTGTGTGTGTGTGTTTGTGTGTGTGTTTGTGTGTGTCCGATCCCTCCCAACCCCGCCCTCTCTCCCCCCTTGCCCCCCACGCCTCCTCGATCCCTCCCCCCCCTCCCCCCCTCCCTCTCCCCCCTTGCCCTCCACGCCTCCTCTGACCCCCCCCATACCTCCTCCGATGCCTCCTCCAACCTCCCCCTCCCCTTCCCCGCCCGCCGAACCCATGTTCCCAGCCACCGCCGCCCTCTTCATGCACCGACGACCAGACGTGATACCCTACCAAGGTGGGGTCATCACCTCGTACCGTGAGAATGTCCAAGACATTTTCGACTCCTACGTGTTCAAGACTGCCGTCACAACGCAGTTTGACAAGGCCAACAAGGAGTACGCCGAGTCCCCACCGGAGTCCCAGCTGAAGACCGTTCCCGAGCTTGCTGTGATACTAGCGCGCAGGCGGCCTCCCGGGTGGCTCACCCTCGCGAGGTTCCCACCTGTGGAATGGTATTTGCAGAGAGATGGCAGCCAATGCGGGAGCAACCAGCCAACAAAGTAGATAATGATGATGATGGTGGTCACAGTCAGCAAGCCTTTAGTCAGCAAGCCTTTAGTTAGATGCCAGTGCCTCAGAGGCAACCCCCCGACCCCCCCAAACCAAGGATACTGTCCACTCGATTCAGGCGCTGGTCGGTCACCCGCTATTCGAAATACATCCCATTGCACGGATCAGAACTCGTAACAATTGCCGGGGTGTACTGCTGTTTGGGGCTCGATTAACGGAGGCGCGTTCTCGTCGCCGAGCCCTGGACCCAGCAATGCGGCGCTGCTGGTGACAAGGATCTCCGTGCCGCTGACGAGCGGGGTAAAATACGACTGGCCTGGCTCCTGCTAGACTGCCCCTCGGTGGAACACTTCAGGAGCGGCTTGCCCGGCGCTGCCATGGCTTGGCGAGTAGCCGCGGCGCTGCCGCGGCCCGTGCTGGGAGACGGCCCTTATCCTCCCCCCATGCAGGATGCCATGCGGCACCGATCTCGACGAGTTGATCGACGAGCGGAGGAGCTGGCGCCCGTCAATGCATGCTGGACATTGGTCAAGATGGCTGCCCGTGGAGGCGGGCTACCATCACGGCTTCAGCGGTGGCGACCGCCGAGGCAACACAGAGTAAATCCGCTTCACCAATCGCAGCGTTCGTCACCGCGCTCATCCTCGGGGTCGCTCGTCTGCCGGTGACTGGCGTTGGAAGGTCGTCAGGCAGCCTCCACGACAACTCTGTCGTCCATGCACCCCTGGAGGGTGGGACCTGGCCATGCATGAGGCATGGGGCGCCGGCTGAGCCCCATGCAAACGAGAGCTGGACAGCCATGCACTGCCAGGCGGGGACCGCGCCAGTCAGCGCCAGTCGGCTCTGCTGGCTTGACTGGCCACAAGGCCGCTACTGTGACCCTGAGGAAGGTCCTCTCCTATATGCTCCTTGCCAGACATGTGTCTCAGAGGCCGCTGTTTGGGGTGGTCTAGCCGGCGGGAGCGGTAGTCTATCGGCCGGGAGCCGGCGGTACTCTAGTACTTCAGTGTGCTGGAGTATCGGCGGGTGTCTCTAGTAGAAGAGTAGCCTGCTTAGCTGGAAACCCCGTGTTATTTGTTACTGCTGTTAGTAGTACAGGCATTGCCGGTGCATGCGGACGGCCTCATGTAACGCTTGGTTGGTTGGTTGGTTGGTTGTGTGTGTGTGTCTGTGCGAGTGTGAGTGCACGTAGTACAGCAGGTCGGGGGTGTATAAGCAGGCGCAGGGTTGGAGCGTGGTTGGTTGGAGAGCACTATCTAGATGCAGCGGCACACTCAGACGGCAGTCGTGCACCCAGCTGGCTGGGATGTAACTTTGCAGATGCCCGGGGCAAGCCATAAGGGGGGTGGGGGAGCAAACACTAGGCGCGCGCATGGGGGCGCATGAAGCGCGCATGGACAGCCTGCGTGCACCCAGGGAGTGCGTGCACTGCCCCCGCCTGCAGTATCAGGAGCTGTGCAATCGCCTCTCTTGAGTGTGGGTTCATGATGGGGGGAACTCACACGAACAACTCTAGCTCACACTCTAGCTCACCATGTACACACAGCTCACACCCTCCAAGCATGAGCACGGAACATCCTGTGGGCTGTTCCGGACAGCAACAGCAACACCGGCTCGACGCAGCACGTTGCGAGCACTTGGCAGTTACAGTTACATCGGCTTTGCAGCAAAGACTACCTAGTCCTAGTACCACCGCCTAGACCCAAGTCCAGTTCTGGCCCTAACAATTACTTGTGAGGGGCGGTAGCCACCAGCCGGCTGCCTGCCAACGTGTAGTCCCAGAGCAAAAAGGAGAGCTATTGTGCGACGCCTCCAAAATAGGTCCTAACTGCTTCTAGGGGATAGGGGGTCAAGTGGCGCTTGCCAATCTACTTGACCGCCGTGGTGGAGGGGCCGGCGCCTGAGGGGCAGCCGGACCGTACACCACGGCTCTCCACCCGACCCTATCCTGAGCACGCTCAAACGCCGTGTCCGAAAAAGTCTTCCAATCAGAACGATTGACACTAATTTCGCCCAGCTGCTGAATCAGTAGCTTAAGAAAATAGTGTCGGGAGGAGGCTGGAGGCCGGCCTTGCTGCCGAGCACTTGGCAACCGCCACGAAAGCACTTGGATGCCCTTTCCCCGCAGCGACAGTCGAACGTGTACGCAGCGACAGGGCCCAGACGAGTTCGAGGACTGGTTTCTCTTAAAGTCGCTTTTCAGTTGGAGTTCACGCCCCTGAATAAACTCACATCCCTGATCTCACTTGTGTGTGTGTGTGTGTGTTGTGTGTGTGCTGTGTGTGGGCATGTGTGTGTGTGTGGGCAAGTGCGTGTGTGCGCGTGTGTGTGTGTGTGTGTGTGTGTGTGTGTGTGTGTGTGTGCGCGAGTGCGTGTACGGCTATGAGCCAGTAGCACGGACTGCAATTACCAGTGGTGTCATTACGGAATCCCGTTTTTCGACTTTGGAATTTTGGATGTGGCCACATTTTGGTCACAGGTTGAGTGGGGATGGCCTGTGAAACTCGTCGAATTTCACACTTTTCGGAGCGAAATTTCCGCGATTCGCCCCCGCAGTTTCCCCCCAAATTTCCCGGTTTGCCCCCGCAGCGGAGGCTGCGGGGGCTGCGGGGGCGCTAATGACACCACTGGCAATTACCTAGTAGTGCATCAGCACGGAGCTACAGGGGGTAGCAGGCACAAGGATGAGCCCCCCCTACTATGGCCCCTGCAAAAATAGCATGGTAACTGCGTTTTTACAGGCGTAGTCACAGTGGCACGCTGATTAGGGGGGTAGACTGCTGCCACTGCATCTGCCGGCTATTTTAGGGGGGTAGCAGTGGCGTCGCTAAGGAAAATGACAATGTTGTGTTTGCCCCCGCAGCATTGGAGGGAACATGCCGAATTGCCCCCGCAAGCGAATTTTCGCGGAAAAGTGTGAAAACCGCGATTGTCTTACTTTTCGGGGCGAAATTCTCGCGCTTCGCCCCCGCAGATCCCCCCCGATTTACCGGTTTGCCCCCGCAGCGGGGGCTGCGGGGGCTGTGGGGCGCTAATGACACCACTGGGGGGTAGACAGCAGGCCGGGGGGTAGTAAACTAGGCCCTGAATCCACTGTGCAAATCCTTCCCAATAATCACTGCGCCGATGCCCTTCAGGCGTGCGAGGAGGCGGTGGTCAGACGTTCTCATAGCTCGGACCGTAAACTCCATAAGCCTGTACCGATGGCCCCCCCAAAATACTCTTTAAATGATTCTGGAGACAGAGTACCGAGCGCAGGGAGGATTTTTTTTGAGTAATTCGATTGTACCGATGGTTTTTTAAATGATTGTTGTCAAAGTACCGACACTACGTCCACAGCCCCATCAGAGGCTGCTCAACCGATTTGGGGAGCCACCTGGTTGCGGGAACTGAAGAGGGCCCGGAGGAGGGGGTGTTCTCTACACCTCTGCACAAAATGTCAAAAATGCCACTGACTGGAGTCGAACTCGGGTCTCGGGTGCCCAAGTTATACTTGTTAACCACTGTAGCGGACTACGAAACTCATTCATTATCTAAATACCGCGTCAGAGTACCGAAGACCTCCGGGACTTAATTATCGGTACAGGCAAATGGAGTTTACGGTAACTTGCAACCGGAAATTCTGATTTCCCAAGCAGTGACCCGAAAGTGTGAAAAGTGTGATGTCTTCGCACTTTCCGGCTGTGGATAATTAATTCGAAATCCCAGGGGCAGGGGGGGGCAAAATAAAAAGGTTGAGACCCTATGAGGCGGGGGGGGGGGGGGGCAGAGAAGTTAGGAAAAGAACCCATGTCGAATTACTTCGAATTTCCACACCGGACTGCGATGCCCTTCCCCTCCCTAGATGAGGAAGAAATACACTTTAACAAAACTCTGAAAAAAGCGGGCAGCGGGGGGGGGGTCTAGGCCGTTTCTCAGAATGTTTATGTAACTTTTTTTGCTGCCATCCGTTTGACACGAGAGTTAGTGCGCTGGATTCCTCTCGTCAAGAGGACCCCAAATCCACCCTCAGATCCCTCACACCCAATACATGTTGCAGGGGTGTGAGTGTATGAGGGGCTCCACACCAGGTCCACATCGGGCGGGTGGTGTGGATCACCGGTTCACACCCCCTGGGAGCCAGGATGCCCTGCAGACCTCCGTTTGGACTGGGAGAAGATGCATTGGATTCGTATTTGGCAGGGATATCAAATCGATGTGGTTCATTAGTTGAGAGGGTGTGGAAGGGGCCTTGTGGTGTGGGGCTGCACCGGTGCGCATGGCTGCTTTCTGAGGCCATTTTCAGGAGTAGGATTGGGTTGCATAGGGGGTACTTCCACCTCGGTTCCCGGGGGTCCCAGGTTCCGGATTGACTCGGTCAGACCCTCGCAAGCAAAAAGCGCAGCGTCAATCAAGCGTCAGGTCAAAATTCCCAGGTCGCGACCCCGGGAAGGCCGGGGCAGGATCAGAGACTGCCTGGGTGTTCCCGGATAGAAAAAGTGCACCTGGGAATCGACCCCGGGATTTTTGGTGAAAATACTCCCATAGCCTCCCAAATAGTTCAATGGAATGGGAACGATGTAACGAAGCTGCCCACCAAGTTTCAGCTCCAGCAGTTAAGGTCTGGGTGTAAAGGGGAAGGGGGTCCAGACCCGTTTGGAAAATAAGTCAACATACCTAGGTAGGGTCTCAAACTTTTTATTTTGCCCCCCCGCCCCCCTGGAACCTATGTTGACTTATTTAAACGGGTCTGGCCCCCCCCCCTTTACCACCTGTAACTTGACTGCTGGAGCTGAAACTTGGTGGGCACCTTCGTGACATCGCACTATTTGGGAGGCTATGCAGCCCAATCATACTCCTGAAAATTGCCTCAGAAAGCAGCCACGCGCCACGTGCAGCCACACACACCGAGGCCCCGCACCCTCCCAGCTAATGAACCACATGGATGACTATGGATTTGACATCCCTGTCAAAATACGAATCCAATGCATCTTCTCCCAGTCCAAACGGAGGTCTGCAGGGCATCCTGGCTCCCAGGGGGTGTGAGCTGGTGATCCAACCGCCCGGTGTGGACCCGGTGTGGACCTCCTCATACACCCACACCCCTGCAACATGTATTGGGTGTGAGGGATCTGAGGGTGGATTTGGGGTCCTCTTGACGAGAGAAATCCAGCGCAACAACTCTCGTGTCAAATGGATAGGGGTCGGAATAATGTAACATAACTATAATAACATAACAGTAACACGGGGTTTCCAGCTAAGCAGGCTACTCTTCTACTAGAGACACCCGCCGATACTCCAGCACACTTAAGTACTAGAGCACCGCCGGCTCCCGGCCGATAGACTACCGCTCTATAATAACATAACGTTATAATAACGTTATAATTCGCCGGCGACATGTTACAAATTTGGGACGCGGGTTCAACTTACTGAAATCTGCATGGATTCCAATGGGGTTGAGCACTCTGGTAAGACCAATAATTTAAGATATCAAGCTGGCACTCAAGACACTTGTTTGTGTTGCGGTGTGCTGGTGTGCTGGTGTGGGGTGTGAATGGGGAGGTGTGCAAGGGAGGTTCCTGCCGCCAGACCACAGGCACCATGTCGCTAGATGCCGATGGCAAGCAGGGATATCGTAATGAGAAAAAGCTGCCTGCTGAAGTGCTCGGGCTGTTCAGAGCGCAAGGCCGGTTGGAGCGGTCAGTTTGAGCCGCGCCTGGGCGCCGAGGGCGTGTGCAAGCTGTTCTGCAAGAGTTGCAGTGACAAGGAGGGCGCGAGCATCACCAACAGGCACCAGACGATGGGGCGGCACAAGTGCTAGGGCCCGCCGTGGGAGGTAGTGCACATCAGGGGGGCGCAGCCGCGGCCGTGGCCGGCCTTCGGGTGCCGGGAGGGGTGGTAGGGGCCGCGATGGCGGCCGGCCACGGAGCCGCCCCACAAAGGCAGCTGCTGCTGCTGCTGCGGCGGCGGCAGCGGCGGCGGCCAGGGACAGCGGCGCAGGGGTCGCGGCAGCGGCGGGGGACAGCGGCGCAGGGGTCGCGGCGGCGGCGGGGGGCAGCGGCGCAGGGCGCGCGCCCTCCAAGCACAAGCGCTCTCTCGAGCTGTCGGAGGAGTAGGCGGAGGAATCGCACGCAGAGAAGGAGGAGGAGGTGGGGGAGGAGGGGGTGGTGTAGATAGTGCGTACACAGTTTCGCACGTGGCGGAGGAACGTAGGAGGGTGTTGACACTGCGCCGCGCGTTACGCGTTACGCGTACCGCGTGACATGTAAACTGGATTGGGCCGAAAACTCAGCAAAAAAGGGAAATTAATGGACACCGGCAGCGCGCTCCCCATCACCACAGCAACCTACTGTGAAAGTTGCACGCGAAGCCATTACGATTTGTGATTTTTTTTATTATAACAGGCATTATAACGTTATAATTGTTAGAAATGTTATTAATAACGTTATAATAACGTTATAATTCTTGGCCGGGGTTTTATATTGCCGATCCTTACAAATGGATGGCAGAAAAAAAATACACAATTTTTTTGAGAAACGGCCTAGACCCCCCTTGTCAGCATA
Organism: Chlamydomonas sp. UWO 241; assembly: GCA_016618255.1. NCBI lineage: Eukaryota > Viridiplantae > Chlorophyta > Chlorophyceae > Chlamydomonadales > Chlamydomonadaceae > Chlamydomonas > Chlamydomonas priscui. Next base: position 46,029 of record VFSX01000385.1, on the reverse strand, counting down.
CCCCCCCTTCGCTATTGGCAGGCAGCTGTTAGCTAGGAGTGTGGGAGACCCACGGGCCACTACTCGCTAGCGACTAAGGGTGAGGTGGCTGAAGGAGGCGGCGGAGTAGTCGTCAGGCTCCGAGGTAGTCGGGAGGCAAGCAGTCGCAGGCAGAGGTCGAATCGGACGCGGACTCGGCTGACAGACAACAGTGAGGCGTAGATGTATCTCCGTTACAAAGGGTCCCCTACAATGCGGCGAGGCCGCCCCTAAATAGTAGTCACGCAGGTGTGGCTGTACGTGGCAGCTTTCCACGGTTCGCGAACCATGGCAGCATGCCACTCCGCTCATCGAGCCCCTTCCTCACGCCATGCCACCGCAGCCTGTTGCAGGGCTTAGCGATAGTGGCTAAGGCGAGGTCGATGGATGGTCGTTGATTGTTGGGTCTGCCTGTCAGGCTAGTCAGAGTTGGGTCTTTCTGGAAGTCTCTCGCACCTCAGATACCCTCCGCGTGGGCCCAGTGGATCTTGTAGAAACAGAGATATTTGCTCTAAAACGCCTCTGTACGTGAACAATTCTCGGTGCGCTTGAATCCGCTGTAGAGCAGATTCAGCGAAGGTCGAGTTGTTTGCAGCAATCGCAAGCTTGTCCCCCAGATCAGCAAGCTCGAATTCTCCGCCAACAAATTCAATATAACGCAGATCTGCAGAAGTGCCGGAGTACGGGATCCATGGAAGCTTGGCATACAGGTAGACGGGGATCCGGCCCATCTGAATGATTTCCGAAAGACGGAACGATGTTCGGCCAAAGCCGCGAGGAGCCAGGTTGAACTTTGTTTGGGACATGTGGTCTTCCCAGCTGGAGCTGCGTCCAAACTCATGTGTGAGACTGCTGTGATTTAAGAGGACTGATCGCATTTTCTGCATAATGGCAGTCCTGGTTGGGTGCGTTGCAGGCTTCCCCCAAAAGCTAACATCCCAAGTCCAGTTAGATGGCGTGGCTCTCCAGGCTTGCTCCCTCCCCAACAAAGGAATGGGAATGTGGCCATAACCACCGGCGCTCATCACAAGAATGTTGGGCCAATCTGTTCCGAGAGCCCCGGACAGCCCCATGTCATGCTGGCACACCGTGATGTAAAGCACGTTTGGTCGTAACACTGAACCGAGAAAATACCTGAACACATCTACTTTGACGTTCGGATGAGATTTAGGATTGACAAGCAAATCAGTCCACTGCACAAACAGCGGGATCATGCCTCCAAAGTTTGACAGCGGCTGGTTACTGAATGATTCGATCCAGCGATTTTCGATCCACGGCCCAGAATAACCGGCGTATGTGTGCATGGGCACGTTCCTGAGGGAGGCCGTCTCGCGCAGCAGCTCCCCATGGTGGCTCTCAGCATCGCTTGGCCATTTCCAGGCCGACGTGTCCCCGGCTCTGGCCACGCACTGCGGTATCAGCGTGGTGTACACTTTTCCAGCTGCGTTCCTGTCAAGTGAACCGACGACGAGGTCCGCGACCAGGAGGAATGCCAGCAGAGGAAGTTTTGGGGGCATTGGTCTTACTCATTATAGGTACAGACACGTCGGTTCCAACCATTACCGTGCGCCATACCTTGCTATACAACGGGGGACACGCGAGGCGCCGCCCCACCCCGAGGCCCGTTGCTTAGAGGTCGGTCACACTAGGAGTCCGTTAGCGTTAGGTTTGGCATCCACGTTATCCTCCACGTTAGGCTGGTTCAAACGTAAAAAGGGCCATCTGGTCAAACTCGGTTAAAGTTAGGGGCAGTGAGGAAAACCGCCCGAGCTGGATTCGCTCTCGCCGCCCTCCCCCTCCACAGCAGAGGACCCATCGTCGACGCCAGCGCCATGGCCGGGGCGGGGGCCTCGTGGGTGCAGAGATCCGCGGCGGTCAACGGGGGTTGACGGCCCCATGCCCAGGACCCCGCGCCCTCGCGACGCGTGCGGTCGTCTCTCCCCCCGTAACAGCTCGCGACGGGCTCCATGCGGCGACCCAGGGGCGGGGGTGGGTGGGGGCGGGGCGTCGACCTAACGTGCCAACCTAACCTGGGGGGGGGGGAGCGTGAATTCAAACGCGGACCCAGTGTGACCGGCGCCACGTTAGCGAAAATCTAAATCTAACCACGAACGCGCTCTAGAGTGACCGAACTCTAAGAGGATTTCCCCCCCCCCCCCCCCAGCTTCCTTTGTGGCTGCACTCGTCCTCTCGTGTGCAATTTGTGTCTTATGTGCGGGACAACAATGTTGTTTCGAAGGGCTGTTGTCAACTATGGCGATGAGATGCTGTTGAACAGCGTATATACGCAAAGCTGGCAAGGGGAGAGTGCTTGGAGGTTCTCGGTATTGGTAGTTCGATAACATGCGGACAAGCCAGCCCTAAAACCTCCCCAGACTCTGCACGGGCGCAGGCGGCGCTAGCAGGCGGCGCTCGGGACAGCTAGGCAGCTAGGCGGTGTGCTGCAGCTTAGCAGCCGACCAGGCAGCTACCAGCACGCAGAATGCAGCAGGCAGCAGCCACAAAACCGAACGGGATGCGATGAGGATGCGATGCACCACGCTCCAATGCTATGTAAACCCTCTCCGATTCAAAATGTAATGCCGATCATGCCCAAGTAGCCCAAGCAGGGGGGGGGAGAGGGGGCACAGTCCCCACACCCCTCTTCTTCCCACTGGGAGGTTCGCACCCCACGCGGCGGATGCTCTACCGCCGCACTCGCTCAATGGTGTTGGCTTAATCCGCAAGCTGTGTGTAGTGAGAGTCCACGGCTATCGATCCCGCGCGTTGCGGGGCGGGCATGCACAAGGGGCGCAGGGGCAGGCGTTGGCAGTGACAGCTGGGAGTAGAAGGCGTCTACCCGCGCCCCGGAGCTCTCTCCGGACCCTGGATCAACGTGCATGGACTCCAGGCGACATTCACAGTTGGGTGCTGGCCCTGGGGAGTCGGCACAGCCGCTTTTGGGGGCTGCGAAACTTAAATTTGCATGGTGCCAAGGTGTCAATAGACCTGCTCCGAGGCCTCCCTCGAGCTGCAAATGTCTAGTACTTGACCCCCATGTGCTGTGCGGGCCCTCAAACAGCGGCTGGGGAGGCTCCTGAAGCGTCTCGGGGGTGTGCATGGTGTGCTCATTCAGAGAGGGGCGTGCCCGCAGCCTCTGGCTGCGCGCGAGGCAATGCACTACGACAGATGATTAGTGGTAGCTATACTTGGGAGGTTAGCTGCGTCTTGGGTAAGTGTGCTGCCCCTGGGGCGTCGATCGTTGCTTGGGCATGCGTCGCCAACACCATACAACACCGACCCGATCCAGGTCATAGGTGCCCCCTCAGCTGCGCGGTCGCAATAGTGCAACACCCCAATAAAGCCTGGGGTGCAGTGATTTCCTTTTCGGCTGTCCACAGCCATTTGGCTGTATTCCGGCTGAACTTTGACCTTGCATACAGCTCAACCCATCCAGTAGATTGCTATTCTGACCAGCCCGCGAGACAGAGCACGCCAACAGCTTTCAAATTACCTATGTATGAGGACAAACGGTCAACGGGAGGTCAACGGTCAGCGCGGTCAAAGCAAAATCAGGCTGTGGAATAATTAATTTAAAATCCTGAAAAGGAAATCACTTCTGGGGTGGTTGGGCCCTGGAGCACGACCCCCGACTACTCAGAGCGCAGGTGGAAAAGCTGAGCGTGCAGGGCAAAATATAAAAATAACACCACCGAGATAATGGCGGAGTATCATTAAATATATCAAATGGGGCACGGCGCCGCGGCGGCATGTCTGTAGGCGTGATTTCCGTGGGTGCCGCATGGGCGCGCGTCTGCATGCTGCATGGGGTGCGCACGCCCATGCACGCGTCCCTGGCGCCGCCCGACCAATTGGTCGTCATCGGGGGTATACTGGGGACATGCCCAGCAAGTTTTACTGCATGGGGAGCTCGGGAGCGGCAGTTGCACCCCTAGTTGCTGTTTTCGCTGTCCACACTTGTGTGGCGATTAAAAAATAGATATTTTGGCTACGTCTTGGGAGACACCTGAGCAGCACCCCTGAACCAGTTTCAGGGTCAGGGGAGTGATTTAACTACCCTAACCCGCATATGCCGTCAGGAAGCACACATTTGGTGGGGGTGGGGGGAATGTGAGGGTGGGGGGTAATAATAGTTTCCCGGGGCCTTCCCACAGTCCCCACGCTACCCCCCTCCCCCACTGACAGACCCCCACCCCACACGGATGATGTTGTCTCGTATCGCACAGTGGATGCTTTCTCGTCAAACTTAGACTAGTCGATAGCCAGGATCCACAGCTATCATTCCCGCGCATTGCGGTGGGGCGGGCATGCCCGAGGGGCGCAGGAGGAGTCTTCTGCCGAGGTGTTTGCAATGACAGCTGGGTATCGAGCGTCTGCCCGCGCCGCTGGGTACTCCCCAGCCCCCATTTCAACCCCGATAGACTTCAGACAATATTAAAGCTCGTCACTGGCCCTGGGGTGTCGGCGCAGCCGCGTTCGGGGGCCGCCAAAACTTGAATGTGCATGGTGCCGAGGTGTCCATGGACCTGCTCCGAGGTCTCCCTCGAGCTGCAAATGTCTAGTGGGTGACCCCTATACGCCATGCGTGCCCCCAATCAGAGGCTGGGTGGCTTCCTGGTGCATTTCGGGTGTGTGCTTCGAGACGTGGTTCGGCAGGGGCGTGCCCGCGGGCTCTGGTTGTGCGCGAGGCAATGCAAGACATGTGATTAGTGATGCCTATACTAGAGGGGTTTGCTGCGTCGTGGGTGTGCGTGCGGCCCCTGGGGCGTCAATCATTGCCTGGGCATTCAACCCCCACAACATGCAACACGGCCACGTACCGTGGCCCAGGCGACCCATCCGTCGCGCTGGCTCGATGCTATGACACCCTAATGGAGCTTGATTGCAATTAGAGGGGTCCACGAGTGTGTTTAGTCCAACAACAGGGACCCTGTTAGTGATTTTCGGGCTGAGCGTCCAGAGCCACATCCGCGGGGGCCCTCGCGATATTTTTTGCATGACATCATTCTGACCATCACTTGGGACCTAGCCACGCGGCGGGTGGTCCGGGTGCGCTGTCCAGGGTGCCGATTCACGGCTGTGCATTTCAACGCTGAAAACGGCCGACACGCCGAGACAGGCACGCTGTGCATTCCCCGACCGACTGGTCATCATCGGAGGTGTATTGGGGACTCGACCATCGAGTTTATACGCGTGTTTGGCACAGGGAGGTGACCCTGGACTGAAATGTGTGGGTGTGGAACACCTTAACACGCAGAGCCAAATCTAGGGGGGCCCCCATTTTAGTTTTTGCATCCATCGATTGCGTAGATTTAATGGGGCAGGGAGCCGCGATTTCGGGAATTTGACGTTGGGGAACGACCTCGCATGGGGCGCCGCGTTGGGGTTGCATGGGGGCGGAACGCCCATGCAGCAGCGCCGACGCGCTCCGCGGCCCCAACCAACCGATTGGGCGCCATTGGGCATGCACGGGGGTCGTGTCCAGCGAGTTTCAGTTCGGGGGGAGGCCGCCGAGGGGCACTTTGCGTTTTGACCCCCCTTTTTGCAAAGCCTCGCCCAGCTCCAAATCTAGGGGGGGGGGCATTTTGTAAGGGGCGGAAATGGCTTCGGAACATTATAATTATATTGTGAAGTTTGGAGGCCGCCGACGACCGTGAACAGGGTGCGCTAATATCGTCCGTCATAAAGGTCGTTTTGTGTGGAGGCGTGGGGACTGTGGGGCCTTCCCAGGCTAGCATGCTCTGAAGTGCATGGTTTGGTGGGGCAGGGAACCCCTGCGCCACAACCTCCTCACAAAGCCTAGCCGCATGTGCCTCGCTTCCCATGTTTCTCAATTTCTGGCCATCCGCTTCCATGCCCGCCTGCAATCTCCTCCACGCCCGCGAGCAATCTCCTGTTTGCCCTCAAGCAAGCTCCTCCATGCCCGCCAGCAATCTCCTCCATGCATGCACGCGCAGAGCGCCGCCATGCAACCCCCATGCGCCGCGCGCGCCGTGCGCGCGCCGCGCCCGCCAGCTCCGGTAGCCTCATTCCCCGTTCTTTACCCATGCGCCGTGACGCATTAGCCTTGTCCGCCGTCCCCTGGCATGCATAACCCGTAGCCTCATCCCCGGTAGCCGCATTCCCCGTTCTTAGCCGCCGTCTCCATTATGGTGCCCGTCCGCTGGTGGGGCCTCGCCTCGCCCAATGCCGCACGGCTGGAGCATCGATCGCGTCGCCATCTAATAATCTGCGCCTTGGGGCAGGGAACCCCTGCGCCGCAACCTCCTCACAAAGCCTAGCCGCATGTGCCTCGCTTCCCATGTTTCTCAATTTCTCGCCATCCGTCTCTCTCTTCCATCCAGGCACAGTAAACCATTAGGAGCCGCAATCTGCTTGAGTTCCGATCGTTGTGAGAGGGGGTGCATGCTCGCCGCAATTCTCGCCATCGTGCATCGTGCTCTCCATCGTACCGCTGCCCCATCTGCCACATAGCCTCGCCCCATCAGGACCAGTTCACCAGTAGCGCTGTGCGTCAGAGCCGGTCAGGGTAAATTTCCAGATTTTCAGCCGCCCAGTACCAAGCGCAGTTGTCCCGGTTGTCCGCCATCGAGCGGCGCCAGGGCGGGAGCCCCTGGCGAAGAGCTTATGAACACAAACACACAATAGTGAGGTATCATGCTTTCCTAACGGAAATCACTGCAAGCTGTACCCTGAGCACCCCATCCCCGGACGGTTCAACAAGTTCATCAACTCAGGCGTGTACATCGGTCGGGTTGGTCACTTCAGGTGCAAATTGTGTGTGTGCTTATGTGTGGGTGTGTTGTGTAAACATTGCACACACACACACACACACGCACACAAACCTGTGCCACACACACACAAAAACACACACACACGCACAGGAAGATGATGAGTGATCTGTGTGCATATGGAAATCGCATGGACCCGCCAGATACACTCGTGCCAAGTGAGTGCCTGAAGAGGGAGCCGTGGGTCTGGGGCGGGACGGACCAGGGTTTTGTTACTTGCACATACCTGTTTGGCAATCCATACAACATTGCCCTTGACTACTACAACATTCTGGGAGAGTCACTGACCTCAGTGAATACGGCTGCCTCCAGTACGTCGACATGCGGCATGATGGGTCGTTTGCCTACCCTGGCAATCTGGTTCATCCAGGTGCCACTAAGGACGCTTATGGATGCATGGGTGATGACATGGGGAAGACGTTTAACCTTTCCATCCAGTCGTCAAGGATGCGACATGCAACGCCCGGTTTCAAGTACATTTTTGACAAACGCACACTTACGATTCCGGCCATCATCCACTTCAAAGGTTACAAATATGTGCTGCACGAGGAGATCCGCTACGAGACATGGTTTTTGTCACGGTTCTCAAAGTTCAGGTCGCAGCACAAAAGCCACAGTTATCCATTGTGCCACACAGATATCTCATGCGAGCCGTGAGCTCTTCTTCTCTTTCCAGTCTTTCCAGTGTCATGTCTCATCAGAATTTCACGGAACATTCACATCATACATGCACATGGAACTGATATGTTTGCACAGGCCTTGCACATCGTATGGACTCACGCAACCCATGCAATCTGCAGCCCATGCTGTAGCACTGGGCCCGCGCAGGTCGCCCTTGAGTTCGGCAGTGGTGTCGCATGGTGTCGGGCATCACACGCCCTCACTTCAAACGGTGTAAAAGGCACCAGCGCCCCATGTGACGCTCCTCCGTGCCACGGCATCACGTAATCATGCACAGCATTCCCGTACACACCACCGTTGATAGCACGAAGGGGCGACCGATGGCAACGCACCAGAACAGCGGCAGGGGGATCCACCGAGGCGATCTTGGTCACGGGTGTGAGTGGCACTGCCTCTCCCTGCAGTGAGGGCATGCAGTTGGTGGAGTTGAGCTCGGAGTCGATCCAATGAGATGTGGTGAGGTCAGCGGGGCACACGCTTCTACACTATCCACCCCGGCTGCTGTCAGCCCTACCCCCTACCCCCTCCCTGAGGAGTCTTCTTTCCGTGTTTTTGGCCACCCCCACCCAAGTCGGCCACACTAGTCGGACATTTCCGAAAACGCCCAAACGCTCCTCCCAGGCCGCCCCGCCGCCACCCGCGCCACGCAAGATGTGTGTAAGGATGATAGTACCGTAGCCACGCTTAGCCTTTGCGACCTTGCATTGCCGTTGGCAGCAACAGCGACCAGGTTTGCCTCAGTTTGGGGCATGTGTAAATCTTGCTACACTTAATGTTGCCCCAGGGGGCGCCTACCGCCACGCAGCGCTTACAGCGCACGCATATGTAACGCTTTCCCCCACTCGGGGGACGCCCAGAGGGCGCACGGGCGTCGGGCGCAGCTTTATTGTACGCCTGCCCCACACCAGCTCCAACCCCACCTCAGCAGTCACCCAGAAGGCGCCCCCCCCCCCATGCGCGGCCCATGGTGCATGCCCGGACCTAATTCCAGCGCCGCGAGCTTGCTACATATGCCATTAAGGTTGCCTTCGACTGGCAAAGCGCGCGGTCGCGTCTGCGAAACGCCCATGGTGTGTGAACATACCGAAATTTTGATCGATGGCTTCACCGCCAGGAGACTCATCCGCACGATTTAGCGCAGCCCAGAGCTTGAAGGTTGTACCATTTGGTGTTCGAAGGGCGTAGCGTGTCGTTGCGTGTGCGCGCGGCCAGACGCCATGCCGTGCTGCACGCCAGTTTGTGTGTTTTCGCGTGCAGCATGGCACGGCGTCTGGTCGTGCGCAAACGCAATGACACACCCTACGAACACAAACTAAATGGTACAACCTTCAAGCTCTGGGCTGTGGAATTAGGTCCGGGCATGCCCCCTGGGCCGAGAACGGCGTCCTCACAGTTTTGATTCCATATGATGTCCGACGTTGTGACTTATGTGGCCTTGGGTGGGTGTGGCCATATCCTGTATACTTGTACTGTATACTTGTACTGTCAGAGGGTCACCGAAACAACTAGTTCCTTCTGGCCGTTGCTACAGCCCCCCCCCACAGCTTCTTCATAGCTTCCAAACCAGACAGGTGGTCCCACGTGGGAGCCCTGTGCACAGGGCTTCCCCACATCGCATGCATGCAACCGCATGCACCAATCCCATGCGCTACCAAATCAGTGGGAATCTGATGATTCGACGATGTGACATGGTGTTGCAGGCTGTATCCCCGAACTCCCCGCCTGCACTGCGCCAACCGCTGCACACACTAAAGGGTGCTCTCTGTTCGCAACGACTCACGGGGGGGTCCCATGTCCGCGTTTGTTGCATGTGAATCGATCCCCTCCTTCGCGTGGCTGCATGGGCAGGCATGCCTACTACACCCATCCCCCAGCAAGCGTCGGATCGCATGCTGGCGCGGTCGGTGACACGTCGCTTCAGGGCCGCTTCCGGCGCATCTCGACCGAATCCACCCTTTCCCTCCGCCCCTGCGCCCCCTCACCGCCACTCCCGCCTGCAAACGTATATGCGTAAAAAATCTGGTCACGATGGCGATCCGATAGTAAATGACACGGGTAGGTAGTACTTTATCGATGACTCGCAAAACTCTGCCGATGGCCCCGAAACCGAGCGCGATGGATAGCTGGCTCCATTTCGCGTCTATAGGTGTCAGTAGTACCTCGGAGGACGCAGGGAGGAGGGAGTTATGGCCCGGGGCTTGTGGGGTAGTGGCGAACCGCGCTCAAATCCACCACTCAGGGCTCAAGGAGGGGCGCCTGGGGAAAGTGACCACATTTGTTTTGCATGGTCCCCTAGTATATAATTTAGGGCAGCTGTGGGCTGAGTGGCGCGACCATGGGCGCTGGCGGGCGCCATTTTGTTGGTGCGCCTGTGCGTGCGCTGGCACTGCATGGCGCATGGCGTGGCCATGCGGCCCAATCCAAAAGTTGCCTGCTGGCCGCTCTGAGGCAACAACTCAATTACATATGACATATGACTCATGCTGGGAGGGTGTGCATGCAGGGAGGGGCCCTAGCCACTGTTTTGGTGGGACTGGGTATGGGCAGGGGGTGACAGACGGCGCCAGGCCGCCGCCCTGGTGACCCCGGCCCGCCTCTACAGGAGCGCAACGCCATATTAGATTCATATGACGGCTCTGCAACCACGGAGGAGGCTGCGGGCAGCGTCTTCGCAATGGCGGGAGGCGCGCTAACGGACGGGTCCCCGCCCCGCGCCCTGGGCCTCTCCCACTGCCTCACCGACAGGCAGTGTCGCTTGGGTATAAGAGATGTGGTGGGAGGGTGCGGGGGGGCGCGGGAGGCACTGTGGGAGAACCCGAATCGCGGGTGCATGGTTCAGCGCATTCTGGTGTGGACCATGCTCGTGCCCCCCCCCCCCCCTTGGTTATGACGTCAGATGGAGTTGCCGTGTGGATCAGAGCTGCATATATGTATTTTATTTGGCCTCATGAAGTGTGTGTGTGTGTGGGGCACATCTCCAGGGGAGCCGCACATTTGAGAAATTGAAAACACTTGGCGCCAGTTTTGAATTTCTCCCAAGTTTGAGCTACCCCAGCAACCGCTGGGATTTGAATTTGAAAAAAAATGAAAAAAAAAGTTAGCCTGAAGTGTCAGCTTTCCAACGTGCCCACCCTTGCCAGATGGGAATCAGTGTGGCAGCCTAGCATGCATGCAAGAAAGGGGGAAAAGTGTCCCTAATCCGGGACAAACCAACCCCCTTAACACACTAGTCGGCGGGCACCAAGGAGTGTGGACCCTCCGGTTCCACCAGGCAGATTCAGGGTTGACTCTCTCGAGGTGTTCCTTTGTGCCCTCCAAGAAGATTGAGACGGCATCGGTTCCATCTCAATCCACCAAGGTCGCTCAAATTACTAGGTGGGCACTCGTGCACCATAGGGAGCACGCAGGGGGGTAGGGCGCAGGGAGTGGGGCCCCCCACCCTATTAATCCCAGGCTCCTTTTTGAGAGTGGTTTTGTGCTCCTCTTATGAAGGCGGTTCCAATGCTGATACAGTAACAGTAACATCGGCTTTCCAGCGAAGACTACCTTCTAGTCCTAGTACCACCGCCAAGACCCAAGTCCAGTTCTGGCCCTAACAATTACTTGCGAGGGGCGGTAGCCACCAGCCGGCTGCCTGCCAACGTGTAGTCCTAGAGCAAAAAGGAGAGCTATTATGCGACGCCTCCAAAATAGATCCTGACTGCTTCCAGGGGATAGGGGTCAAGTGGCGCTTGCCAATCTACTTGACCGCCGTGGTGTACACCGTAAAGAAAGCTTGATTTGGAACGTACAAATCAAGGAGATTTATATTCAGCATGCCTGCAATTTCTGTTTTTTCCTTCTGCCCCCTCTCCCGTGATTTTACTCACATCTTGGTGTGAAGTGTGAATTTGTGTAGGAAACATATTCCCTCTGAATTCGCCCAGTAGCACCATCACGCTAGCTTGGAGTGGAAGGGAATGCAGGGGAGTTGCATGAGGAAGAGGAAGGGGAGGAGTGAGAGGAGGAGGAAGGATTCGTCTAGATGGTGCACTAGTGGATGAGGGGCCCAAAGACCGCGCGCAACAAGGTGTCAAGCACCAGCTCGCACAGGGACTGGTACGACTTCACGGTGCGGCGGCGGCAGCAAGCGGCGGCGGCGGCAATCACCCTTGCGAGCTGCCTGAGGTGGTGGAATTGGAGGGCGAGGCGGTGGACTCGGACGCAAAGGAGGAGGGGTGGGTGGGTGGTGGGTGGGTGGGGTGTGTGTGGGGGGGGGGGGCGGGGAGGGGGGGTAGCACGCAGAGGAGGGGGGTAGAAGGAGCGTATGAGAGGGTGTCACGATGGAAGCCTTACAGAAGTGTACATGCGTGTGGCGTATGCTGGAGAAAGAGAGAAGGAGAGGCACACAGGATGTAGCGAAAACTAAAGTAGCATGAACGGAGGGCGTGTAAGGCTGGCATGCAAGTCTATGTAGGAGACGGTTGTTGTCCGTAGGGGCATTATTGTAAGTATCGGGTAGGCGCTGGTTTATTTGGCAAGTGCCATGATTCGGCTGCTGTATTTATTGGATCGGGAAGGTTGAGGTTGTTATATTACTTGAGCATGGCGCCTGAGCATGGCGCCTACTGGTCGCGGCGGCTGTAGTGCATTGCCCAGTACTTGGGGTCGCGGAGCGACTCGGTGGAGAGAGTATTCGCCCACCTCGACAGCGTTGTGCATGCAGTCTTGGCAGCGATGGCGGCGGGGAGGTCGGTGATGCCGTCGCGGAGGATCTGGAACATGAAGTGGTCGTTGAACGGTGTGCAGCTGGAGACGTCATTTTTGGTGCCCTTTGGGGGATCTTCTTCAGCTCAGCCAGGCGCTTGGCAACGTGTTGTGTGCGGCCGATGTAGAAGTTGCCTGTCGTGATGCACAGCAGAATGTAGATCGCGCACGGCGCCAGGAGACCACTCACATGCTGAGCTGTAGTACACAGCCTATCGTGCACCTCATTGATGCACTATTGATCTGACTGATTGAGCAGAGCACTCCCAAGTGTTGTGCTGGGCAAGAGACGTTACTAATTATCCTGATGCTTTGCAGATGCTTTACAGTAACAGTAACACGGGGTTTCCAGCTAAGCAGGCTACTCTTCTACTAGAGACACCCGCCGATACTCCAGCACACTTAAGTACTAGAGTACCGCCGGCTCCCGGCCGATAGACCACCGCTCCCGCCGGCTAGACTACCCCAAACAGCGGTCTCTGAGAGACATGTCTGGCAAGGAGCATATAGGAGAGGACCTTCCTCAGGTCACAGTAGTGGCCTTGTGGCCAGTCAAGCCGGCAGAGCCGGCTGGCGCTAACTGGAACGGTCCCCGCCTGGCAGTGCATGGATGTCCAGCTCTCGTTTGCATAGGGCTCAGCCGGCGCCCCATGCCTCATGCATGGCCAGGTCCCACCCTCCAGGGTTGCATGGACGACAGAGTTGTCATGGAGGCTGCCTGAAGACCTTCCAACGCCAGTCACCGGCAGACGAGCGACCCCGAGGATGAGCGCGGTGACGAACGCTGCGATTGGTGAAGCGGATTTACTCTGTGTTGCCTCGGCGGTCGCCACCGCTGAAGCCGTGATGGTAGCCCGCCTCCACGGGCAGCCATCTTGACCAATGTCCAGCATGCATTGACGGGCGCCAGCTCCTCCGCTCGTCGATCAACTCGTCGAGATCGGTGCCGCATGGCGTCCTGCATGGGGGGAGGATAAGGGCCGTCTCCCAGCACGGGCCGCGGCAGCGCCGCGGCTACTCGCCAAGCCATGGCAGCGCCGGGCAAGCCGCTCCTGAAGTGTTCCACCGAGGGGCAGTCTAGCAGGAGCCGGGCCAGTCGTATTTTACCCCGCTCGTCAGCGGCACGGAGATCCTCGTCACCAGCAGCGCCGCATTGCTGGGTCCAGGGCTCGGCGACGAGAACGTGCCTCCGAAAAAAAATACAATAGAATGTTGGTGTTCAATGAAGAGAAACTAGGAGGAGAGGGTCAGTGTGAGTAGACTTAGGAGCAAGCACTCAGATCATGCTTGAGAGCTTAGCCAAAACGGTAGCACTACAACTAACGAAGAAGAAGGTGGACGACCGCATGGGGATAGCTAATGGAGATATTGTTCTTCAGCCGTCAACATGCGACAACCCACTCCATAGTAACCTTCACTGAGGACGAAACCTTCTACTTTCTACCGCGAGCAAGCTTCAATATAGTCCTAGGACGACCGTGGTTGAACCGACTACTCCAGACATGGATTGGCCGAGAAACCGCATACGGTCAACCCGACGATTTAAATGCTACGTAAGTAAGTAGCAATAGCTAGCAAACAGTCCAGAGCCACATGATTCACGTCTCTTCACTATCAATGATATTCGAGAGGGGGAGAGCCAAGATCATGTTCTTGGTGATGCTATGCTCTGTCGACAAGGGTGAGGCCGCTAAAGCCAAGGCCGAGATCCCAAAGCAGGATGGAAGCCAGAAAGTGCTCTCCTGAAGTTTGAGGCAACGTTTCTGAAAGATTCAAAGAAGTCGTGCCTACCGACCCTGAGCTCGATTTCAAAGCGCACCACAGACTGTAATATCCATCATCATCATACCATCGCCTTTGAATGGAGAGCTGGGGGAAGAAAGTAGTAACCGGGTTGTGCCCAACCAACCTTGTGGCAAAGCGATCAATGCAGTGGCTAGGCCATGTGATGTGCATGCCGGCTTCTCGTCTTCCTCGTACGACTTTTGACTGCACAATGGATGTGGCTCGGCAGCAAGGCCGGCCTCCAGCCTCCTCCCGACACTATTTTCTTAAGCTACTGATTCAGCAGCTAGGCGAAACTAGTGGCACTCGTTCTGATTGGAAGACTTTTTCGGACACGGCGTTTGAGCGTGCTCAGGATAGGGCCGGGTGGAGAGCCGTGGTGTACGGTCCGGCTGCCCCTCAGGCGCCGGCCCCTCCACCACGGCGGTCAAGTAGATTGGCAAGCGCCACTTGACCCCCTATCCCCTAGAAGCAGTTAGGACCTATTTTGGAGGCGTCGCACAATAGCTCTCCTTTTTGCTCTGGGACTACACGTTGGCAGGCAGCCGGCTGGTGGCTACCGCCCCTTGCAAGTAATTGTTAGGGCCAGAACTGGACTTGGGTCTAGGCGGTGGTACTAGGACTAGAGGTAGTCTTTGCTGGAAAGCCGATGTAACTGTAACTGTAACTGCCCAACCAAGGCTGGCAACCGAAGGTTCTCTTCTCCACCAGCACACCCGCACACTACTCCAAAGGATACATCCCTACCACGACCCGGGGCTGTGCAACCCCTGTAGTTGTCCTTTTGTCGCGATTCGACAAATAGACACTGCCCTTGACCCTGATTTCAAGTTTCCCTTGACACAAGGGACTCCGTTATTTGAAATCACTGATGGTACCACATGGCCTGATCTCCATGAATAATATTGAAATTCCTCGATGACATCCTGGTCTACTCAAAAACAGAGGATGCACGCCTAAACCACGTACAGGCGGTGGACGCATAGACCACGTATATGCGGTGCTCAAGATTTGTGAGAGAGCACCAGCAGTACGCACGAGCACTTGAGTGCGATTGAGCAATGAGGGTTGATTTCCTCGGACACATCGTGTCGGAGGAATGGATTAGTTGCGACGCAATAAAATTCTCTTCAGTCAAACCCTAACACCCTGTCACTTAGGTTCAGGCCGTTGGAATCACTCGATCAGAACTAGTAGCCTAGCGTGTCAGACCTAATGGACCCCTCTCTGACACCGTACACTAGTGCTAGCCATGATGTCCCAAGACCCAAGACCCAAGACCCAAGACCCAAGACCCAAGACCCAAGACCCAAGACCCAAGACCCAGGACCCAGGACCCAGGACCCAGGACCCAGGACCCAGGACCCAGGACCCAGGACCCAGGACCCAGGACCGAGGACCCAGGACCCAGGACCCAGGACCCAGGACCCAAGACCCTCGCGATGTGAGGTAGGCGTTGCTGATGTCGCCCTCCGTTTTGCCCAGGATTTGCTGCCAGTATGTGAAGTACGCGCTTTCGGTGTTCGCTGCCCCGAGGCGGTTGCGCGTGTGCATGTGTTGTGCGATCCCGTTCCCGGTGCTGAGCAAGGGTTTCAGACCCGGTGGGTGTCTCTTTTGTGCGAATGCTTCTTGTTCCTCATGCGCCCGTGTTGTGGTTTCCGGGTCGTGTGCATGTGCCATGCAGTACGGCCATGCAGTGTTGTCTCTCGCTGAGTGCAGCCCTTGGGGGGCTGGGACGTCGTAGTTGGCATGAGAGGCTGCCCATTTGTCGGCCCAGCTGTTTCCGATATTGCCTGTGTGGGCGGCCACCTTCACTAGCTCGATTGGGCCTTGTTGCCTGTCTGCTCTCCTTTCCAGGAGGTCGTAGATTAGTCCGAGTAGGGCTCTATGGCAGTGGAAGGTGAGGTTCGCCGGCTAGTGCACCACGTTGATGATCTGGTCGATGGCCGCCGCGCAATCCGTGACCATTGAGGGTGGTCGACTTCCCGTGCGTCAGCAATGGCTGCGTGTATTGCCACGAGTTCCGCGTGGTTGGCTCTGTCCCCATCAGGGTTGTGCCCCAGGTCGACTGTGCGCAATCGGTGTCCGTCGTGCGGTGTGTACACTGCCATGCCCAGCCAAATGATGGCCTGGCCGCAAGACAGTTTTACGCGCCGTCGTGAGGCGTTCGTGTAGGTGAGGGTCTCCCACTGGTGCAGGGGGGGGCAGGGAGGAGTCTGGTCTGTTCCATAGCCTGCTGGCCGGTCGTTGGCGGTGGTGGGTGGTGCGGCCGTGGGTTGCAGCTGCTGCCTTTCACGTGCTGCGCGGAATTCGTTTGTCATGCACAGGATGCCTCCGCCCGCGCCGGCAGGTGCCCGTGCGTCGGGGGTCGCTTTGCCCCAGTACGTGCCGAAGTGATGTGTGTTGCTCGGCTGTCCGGCGTAGAGAACCCCCATGTGGCCTTGGTCCGGCTTTGTGGCGCACGCATTCCGTAGTCATGTGAGGAGTTCCGTGGTGCCGGCTTCTTTCCTGGCCCCGTGCAGCAGGATTGATTGGAGATAATGACAATGTCAGTGCGCCAGCCCGTGGCTGTGGCTGGCGTGTCAGTGCCGTCCCATGCCACATTTGTGGTGGTGGGCAGGCCTTTGATCGTGGCGACTGGGGTGCAGAGTTCGGGCAGTATCTTCAACATTTTGTTGCATGTGTTCCCTCCTTTGTCGCTCAATTGCCTTTGGAGGATCAGTACTGTGGCCACGGCTGCGTCGCTGTGTGCCGCGGACATGAGGGCCCAGCGGACCGCCCGCCTCTGTGCCGTGGCTGTCAGTGGCGGGAAGGCGACCGAAGTGCCCTGCCATGGAACTGAGTACGGGTCGATTTGGGCCCCAAACGCCATATACATCGGGTTGGTGCTCCAGAACGCGAGTGGGTGGCCGTGTGCCGTGAGAGGTGTTGCGTATCTCTCCTGAGTCACCTGTAGGCATTGTTTGAGCACGCTCATGATGCGACCGTCCACAGCTTGGGACGCGGCGGTGCGGTGTGCTTTTGGGGCGTGCCGGTGTGTGAGCGTGACCGCTCTGAACAGGTCGACCATACGGCTGGCAAAGTCATGCTCCTGGTTGGGGTCCGACCCGCTGTGTTGCGCGTGCATCTCGCGCATGGTGTCTACGCGGGCAGGGGAGGTCTTTACAATGCACGAGCCGTCGCGTGCGCACACACAGGTCAGATTGCTGCTGTGTGTGGTCGGGCGGGGAGGTAGAGGGTCTTCCGCGCGTCGCGTCGGGGGGCGCTGCCACAACTCCGCATGGTGGTGCTGTCCATGCGCTTCCACATGCGAGCCTCCCGCCATGCAGGCGGCTCTCAGCGGCGCGCATGGGACTCTTCACAACTGCGGCGCCCGGCTGTCCGTCGTGAGTTCAACCTCCAGCTGTCGGATCGCTTTGGGCTGCTGGAGGCCGTGCCGCCCGAGGGCGCTGATGCCCAGGCGGAGTACGACGCGATGGCTGCTGCCATTCGCGAGGTGGCCACCAACCACCTCGCTCCACGCGGCAGCCGCCGGCAGCGCGGCTGGCAGTTCACTCTGTCACAGCGCACCCTCCGGCTCATGGACGCCCGGCAGCGCGCGCACACGGCATGGCTCAGGAGCAAGTCTGCTGCTGCCAAACGAGAGCGCAACCGCGCCAACCGCGCGGCCGACGCAGCTGTGCAGAGAGACAGGGAGAGGTGGATCGGCCAGCAGGTGGCGGAGGCGCAAGACATGCTACGCAAGAAGAATCTGCGCCAGTTTGCGCGCGCGTGCGACAGGCTGGCGGGCCGCAGCCGCAGCCATCAGATCCCACCTGCCATGCGGGACGTCTCGGGCGCGCTGCACAGCGGTCCAGACGGGGTGCTGAAGGCCATGACAGAGTCATTCGACAAGCTATATGGCGGGGAGACCAAGCTCAGCGACGAGACCCTGAACCAGCTGGAGAACGATGTAGCGGCGTTTGAGCTCACACGCGCCACAGAGGTGGACGAGGCGCACGGGCGCCCCCCTGACCTGGCTGAGACGGAGGCGTGTGTCCGAGCGTTGCGCTCGGCCGCCGCTCCGGGCGGTGACCAGCTGGACGCCATGCTGTTGCGGTGCCCACCTGCCATCGCATGGCTCCACCGGGTCATCATCGCCGTATGGCGGTCGGGGAGAGCCCTGAGGGAATGGAAGACTGCTATTATCACACCGTTATATAAGGGAAAGGTTCCGCGTGACTCCCCTGGTAACTACCGCGGTATAAGCCTTCCTTCTATTGCCAGGAAATTGTACGCTGCCATACTGCTGCACCGCGTCTCCACGCAGGTTGATGGTCAGTTGCATGAGGCTCAGTGTGGTTTCAGAAGAAAAAACAGAGGTACTGCTGATGCGATTTTTACTCTGCGCTCGCTGAGCGCGGCACATGCCGAGTACAAACAATGCATGGCTGTGGCATTTGTCGACTATTCTACAGCTTACGATTGCATAAACTGTGCGGCACTGTGTAGAGTCTTTAGATTATATAGTGTTCATCCGCAAATTATTGATCTGTTGGAAGATCTTCACACCAACACCGCAGCTGCCGTGCGGCTGGCCGGGAAAATCGGGAACAAATTCCCCGTGTCGTCTGGTGTGCGACAGGGGTGCGTCATTGCTCCCGTGTTGTTCAATGTTTTTATTGATCACATAGTGAAAAAGGCGCTAGACATGATGACAGAGGGGGCTGGCGTGTCAGTCGTGACCCGCGCCGGCGGCACTGTGTTGTCGTCGTCGGTTGAGCGTATAGTAATGCTGATGTATGCCAACGATTTATGTTTGTTCCCGCATGACCCAGCTCAGTTGGCACTAATGCTGAATATCCTTGACAAAGTATCCTCTAGCTTTGGCATGCAAATCAACGCCGCCAAGACAGAAGTGATGATTTTGCCAGCAGATTTTGATGTGGATCTGCCCGCGGTGAATGGTGGTGAAGTGAAGACCGTCTCTGCGTTTAATTATCTAAGGAGTTGGATAACCCAGAGTGGTGGTGTGGAGAAGGAGATCGCTGTGCGTGACGGTTGCGCGCTGGGCGTGTTCGCGTCTTTTGATCAGATTTGGGCCAGCAAGAAGATGCAAGTGCAGTCAAAGATGCGGGTTTACAATACTTTTGTGCTGCCCCACTTTCTGTACGGCTGCAAAACATGGGCCCCTACTACAACACAACTGACTCGATTGGAGGTTGCCCACTCCAACTGCCTTCGTCGCATTCTGGGCGTGCGCCTGATCGACCGGCACAGATTAGCTTATATTCGGCAAGCGTACAACACTGAACCAATTGAGAGCCTTGTGGCAAAGTGATCAATGCGGTGGCTAGGCCATGTGATGCGCATGCCGGCTTCTCGTCTTCCTCGTACAACTTTTGACTGCACAATGGATGTGGCACGGCGTTTGTGCGTGCTCAGGATAGGGTCGGGTGGAGGGCCGTTGTGTACGGTCCGGCTGCCCCTCGGGCGCCGGCCCCTCCACCTCGGCGGTCAAGTAGATTGGCAAGTGCCACTTGACCCCCGATCCCCTGGAAGCAGTTAGGATCTATTTTGGAGGCGTCGCATAATAGCTCTCCTTTTTGCTCTAGGACTACACGTTGGCAGGCAGCCGGCTGGTGGCTACCGCCCCTCACAAGTAATTGTAAGGGCCAGAACTGGACTTGGGTCTAGGCGGTAGTACTAGGACTAGAAGGTAGTCTTTGCTGGAAAGCCGATGTTACTGTTACTGTTACTGTGACTGCTGCATGGTCGTTGACGCCTCACGGAACCCTGTCTGGTCGAGCCTAAGGATTTGGTACGTCTCCGCATAGTCCGCCATGGCTGTTGTTATGTGCCTCATCCACAGTTTGTACACAGTGTTCAGCAAACCGACTGGCCGGTATTTTGTGATGTCTGTGATTTCCCCTTTGTCCTTGTACAAGAAGATGGACTCGCTCTCTTTCCAGGTCGTAGGGGTGGTGCATGTGGCCCACATGATGACAAAGACCTGCCTAATGCACTCCTTCAGGTCGTCCGGGAACATTTTAAGGATTTGTTTAGGGATGGTGTCTGTCCCAGGGGTTTTCCCGTTGTCCAGTTTGTTGATGCTGCGATCAAACGCCGCTTTGTCATTGATGCTGTTACGGAGCCACGGGCGGGTGGAGAGGTTGGTCGCTCCCGTTTCTAGCTTGATCAATCACTCTCGGAAACCGCAAACGTCCGAAAGGAGTCCTAGCGACCCAGACGCGTCCAAATGGCGTCCAAAGGGCGTCTGCGAAGCATCGACGCGTCTGAGAGGCATTCGAACGCGTCCAAGACGCGTCCTTAATGCGTCTGTTAGAGTCAGCGCACGGACGACCTTCGGACGTGTCCACAGTCGCGTTCAGAAGGCGAGAGAGAGATAGTTACACGGGCCAGTGGTACTCCCCACGTCCCCGAGGGGTCGCGGGCTCACTGTATGTGTAGGGAAACAGGAAGGGGATGGGAAAAGGGAAGGCGAAGGGGTGCGCCGCAGGCCCAGGGGTCTCACTTCCGGGGGCACGCTCAATGGCATGCGCTTGTCAATTGTCAATTGTTTTTGTATTTTTGTATTTTATGGGCGCGCACACACTAGCAGAGCATCAACCGTCCGGCGTAGCCTAACCCCGTAGGGCGGCCACCCGCAAACTCGGCAGATCGTATTCAGAGGCATCATCCGGCGCCCATCGAACAGGCAGCCGGGCGGGCATCCGCATCCCGGGGGAGAGTCGGGGCGGTGCGCCAATCACCAGCGCAGTGGGCACCAGCGAGGTTCCTTCCATGAGCGCAAAATGCGCCCACCGTAGGCCGCCAGCAACCAGCACAGCCGCCGCCATCCCCACCAGAAGGGGCGCCCTAGTCAGAAATCTAAGTCAGGCGAGTCGGGGGGGCGCAGGCACCCAGCCGACTCGTTCACGGGGGGTCCACTGGGGCGTGGAGGCAAAGGCGAGGCTGGTCCCCAACGCGCACCACCCCGATGAATGGGTGGTAGGGGGGGGGGCCATCGGCAGCAGCCCAGGTCGGAGGGACGAGGTCGAGGGAGGCAAACTCCTGGAGGGACGTCCAGAACCGGGCCACCGCCGCGCGGCCGGCATGGTCAGCCTTGTCAGGCAGGGCCGGGCCGGCCATGCGGGCTGGGAAGAAATCAGTAATCAGGGTCTGGTCGTCGGGGGGGGGGGCGGCATCGGCGGCGAGGTGCAGGGCCCACAGGAGGCAGCGCCCGTACGCCATGGCGTCGAAGGTCGCCATGCACACGACGCGCCACACGTCGGCATACACGGCGGCGGCGGGTGGCTGCAGCAGCCAGATGTGGCGGCAATTCAGTGCACCCGCCGGCACCCCCTTGGCCTCCAGCCCATCGCGCACGGCTCCGACGACCGCCGTAGCAACGCGGCACTCCCAGAAGTAGTGGGAGCGCCACATGAGGTCGGGGCGGGGGCCGTGCGTTGGGTGCCAGCCGCAGGGGCAGGGGTCTTTGAGGATGATGCCCCCGCCGCCCGCGCCGGGCACGCCATTGAGGGTGACGCGCCAGAGCGTCTCCTTGAGCGTGTTGTCGCAGCCGAGCTGCCAAACCTTGCGCAGCGCAACCGCCACGGACGCGCGCCCCGCCCCAACCACGGTGGGGCTGGCCGTCTGCACGGGCGTCCCACTCAGCATGAGCGCGGCGGTGACAATGTCAGTGTGGCATGCCCGGCGCGCTCCATTGAGGCCCCGCAGCTGGATCCCCGTCGCATCGCGCACTGTGAGGCCGCCTGGCCCGACGAGTGGGATCACTGAGCCCAGGGGGTGCTTGCCGCTGGGGCCACTCCGCCAACCCACACACGCGGCGGCAGCGCGTGCGGCAGCAGCCTCCTCAGCACTGGGGAGGGTCACCGGCAGCGTGGGTTGCGGGGTGAGGACGGGCGGGAGGCGGCAGGTCGCGTCTGCCTTCCACTCGGCAGGCAGCACAGCGTACATCGCCGCCACCTCGGGGGTAAGGCGGTCATCATCGTCATGGTCGCGGTGGCTCCACGACTGCAGCAGGTCCTGCAGCACGAGGGGGATGGCCGGGCGGTGCGCACCGTAGAGGACGGCCCGGAGGGCTCCCACGGGGCCAGCGAGGCCGGGCACGAGCGCAGCTGGCAGCCGCCCCGCACCAGCTGCTCCCATCGCCATCGTAGACAGCAGCAGCACCAGCCCAGGGTGGCGGCCAGGGCACGCGCGGCGAACGAGCATGTCCACAGCGGCAACCACCGGCGGCACCCCGGGGCCGGCAATCGCGGCAGGGTCGGGCCGAGGCAGAGGCGCGCCCCCGCCCACGGCATCAGCATCATCAGCAGCAGCGCCACCGCTGGGCGTGGCCGTGCCAGCGGCACCACCACCATCACCACAGGGGGGTGCTGCCGTCGCGACTGGCCAATGGTACAGCACAGTGGGGTCACCAAGCAGGCAGACGATGAGGCGGCGGAGGCCGACAGCTCAGCGCGCGCAGAGGTGCTTGGCCCACGGCATCATCCCCAGGCCGCCCCATGATGGGCGGCCAGGGAGAAGCGCGGACGGCACCCCAGGCAACACCCGGCGCGTGTGCGATGGCACGGGCGTGGGCCCCACACCGGCATCGACCAGCCGCTTTGAGATGCGGTGCAGCCGACCCATCAACCACTGTGGCACGGTGTGCATCGTTGCGCGGTGTAGGAGCCGACCGATGCCGTACGCCGCCGCTGCCAACGCGCGGCCGAAGGCGGAGAGTGGCAGCAGCGCCAGCTTGTCGTATCTGCGCTCGACCTGGTCGAGCAGCGCACCCCAATCTGGCTGCGGCTCGCCGCCCGCCTCAACGACTGCCCCCAGAGAGGCAGCCTCGGTCACCACCGCCAGGCCACAGACCAACGCGGGGACCACGCCATCAGGCGGCACCGCGCCGACCAGGGCGAGCAGCTGGGACTGGGGGGGTTGAGAGCCAGACGCGACGCCATCTGGAAGACGTGCATGAACGCCAGGAACGCTTGCATGCACGCCGGGGTCAGGTGGCGCAGCAGGGGCAGCGTGTCGTTGCGTACTGCACGCAGAACACTCGCACGCCGCGTGCGAGGTCGACGCTCACACTCGGGCAGCCGCGCAGGTGCCGCACCAGCGCCTCGGCAGCGAACAGGAACAGCGCTGGCACGACGGGGCAGCCCTGGCGCACACCCGCATGGTACGGCTGGGCTGCGGAGGTGAAGCCATTGACCATCGCCGATGCCGTCGTGCCGGTGAGGATGGCACGTGTCCAGCGGATGAGCCCCTCGCCTGCCCCCATGGCCTCCATCACCTCGTAGAGGAACGGGTGGCTGACGGTGTCGTACGCCTTCCTAAAAACGAGGAAGGCGGCGACCGCCGCCGTGTCGCCATCGCCAGCGTCACGGTTGGAGGCCAGGAGGTGGGGTAGGAGGTACATGAAGAGCACGTTGTCGGTGATGAGCCGACCGGGGAGGAAGGCCGTTTGGTGTGGACCGACGACTGTCGTCAGGACTTGCGCCAGCCGTGCAGCCAGAGTTTTGGTCATCACGCGGTAGTCGGTCGACAACAGGGTGATGGGGCGGTAGTTGGTCGGCTCGGTCGGGTCGCCCGTCTTGAGATGGGCGCGACGTCGCCGGCCAGGAAGCCATGCGGCACCCCTCCCGTGTGACCCACAGCTGAGTACACGCGGGCGAGGAGACGAGGCAGTGCCGCACCACCGCGGTGCCACAGCGCGACGGGGATGCCGTCTGGGCCTGGCGCCGCCCCCGGCCGCGACTGTCGAAGTGAGCGGCGCACCTCTGCCACAGAGACATCGGGGGCGCCGGCCGCCGTGGCGAGCTCAGGCTGGATGCGGGTCTGCGACCGGACAGCCGCCAGCACCGCGTCGAGCGCCTGCGGGTCGGGCGGCAACGCAGCAGAGATGCCGGAAAATAAGCGAGCCATGGTGCCGGCCATGACGTAGCCGTCGGTCGTGAGGCCGCCGCCCCGCGCGCGCAGGGCACCGACTTGCCGAGAGGCCTTGGGGGGGCGCATGAGCTTAGACAGCAGTGGCGACGGGCGCTCCCCATCCCGCAGCCACATGTACCTCGCCCGCTGCTCGGCCAACAGCGCCGTGGAACGCAGCGTAGCCGAGTGAGCCGCCGAGGCAGCGAGCACCCGGGCCAGCGCTGCGGGCTCGGTCGCACCACGCGCACGTGCCGCCGCGTCCATCGCATCCCGCAGCTCCGCTGCCGCAGCGCGCAGCGCCGTCGCCGCCGCGGCCGCCGGGGCCGCCCGCACCGTGGACAGCCGAGCTGCCTCGCACGACAGCTGCCGCTTGAAGCTCGGCCACCAGTCGAGTAGGTCGGCGTCTGCAGCGGGGGCTGCCACCTCCTCAGTCGCCAGCCACGCCGCAAACTCCTCCCGGAGGGCAGGGTCGTCGAGGAAGCGCACACGCAGACGATGCAGCCCCGGCCCCACCTTCTCAGGTGCCGCCGGGATGAGGTGCAGCACCACCGGCCGGTGGTCCGAGCAGCCAAGGGGCGACACCTCTGCCTGGCATTGCAACACGTGAGGGACGAGGGCCTCTGGCACATAGAAGCGGTCCAGGCGGGAGGCGGCTGTGGTACCGGCGGTGCTGTAGTACGTGAACGCGCGGCGGAGGGGGTGGCAAGCTTGGAACACGTCGACGAGGCCACGCGCCCAACATACGTCGGCCATCACGTCGGCGGTGACGCATTCCGAGGCGCGACTCGGCTGCGCGCCGCCCGCCGCCGGTCGAGGCCGCGAGGGTCGGGCATGAAGTTGAAGTCGCCACCCAGCACCAAGCGGCCACGTGCACCGGCAGCAAGTGGGTCGAGCCGCTCAGTAATGAACGCGCGCTGCCCTTTGTCATTTCCTGGATGAGGACAACGTCCAGGCGCAGCACCGCCAGCCAGAGCTGGACCAGCTGCGCGGTCGAGCCGCGCAGCCCACGCACGTTGTGCGTGGCGATGCGGAGGCCGCCTGCAAGGCGGCCCCCGGGGCGCCCGTGCTCAGCAGGCATTGCGGGGGGCGGGGGCCGCCGGAGGCGGCGGCGCGGCAGCGCCCATGCCGGGGGCAGCCGTAAAGGAAGTCCAGGGTGGCCGCGCTTGCGGAGGAACTGGAGGCCAGCGGCGTTGTCGTCGAACCTCTTGTGAACCTCCCTCGGGAAGCAGTTGGTGGCGTCGAAAGCGCCGCCATGCGCGGTCCACGAGCCAGAGTACAGCATCGGGCCGAAGCGGCCGACGGCCACCGCGTGCCACCTGGGCGGCGTGGCCTCGCCGCCGGCTGGGGCTGGGGCGCGGGCGCCAGCACAGCCCCGCAGCTGGGGGAGCACGTACAGCTTCTTCTCGCCACGAGGCAAGCTGTCTTGGAGAGCATCATGCCCGACAACAGTTGCAGCTGCAGCGGCAGTAGTAGCAGCGGCCATGCGACCCGTCGCACCGCTGGGCACGCCGGCGGGCTCGCCGCCCCCGTCCTGGGAGCTGTAGGCCTGGATCCCAGCGAAGGGGGCATGGTAGGGGTCGGCGCCCGCCCGGAGCCCGCCGACGGCGGGGGCGCGCGCGGCCCCCTCCCCGCGGGGGGGCAGGTGGCGGTGGTCCTCATCACCGTCGGCAGAGGCGACGCTGCCATCACGGTTGCGGCCGCGCTTGCCGGCGGCGGGGGCCTGCGGCATGTCATCGTCCAAGGCAGGCACGTTGGCGCCGTCGCTGTACTCATTGAGCAATTCGTCGTCACCGTCGCCGACGCCGGCGCCGTAGGAGGAGCCGCCGGGGCTGGCCGGGCGGAAAACGGTGCCGTTGACGTCACCACCCTCAGCGCCACCTGGGCTGGGCGGGCGAGATGGGGGGGGTGGCATCCGCGGAGGCAGCAGCGTTTGGCTGCCACGCCATCACGATTCGACCGCCCTGCGTCGCAGCCGAGTAGGTCCGGGGCCCGCTAACGGCAGTGCCATCGGCGAGAGACCCGCTACCGGCGTGAGGCCCGCTACCGGCGTGAGGCCCGCTACCGGCGTGAGGCCCACTACCGGCGTGAGGCCCGCTACCGGCGTGAGGCCCGCTACCGGCGTGAGGCCCGCTACCGGCGTGAGGCCAGCTACCCGCGTCAGGCCCGCTACCCGCGTGAGGCCCGCTACCCGCGTCAGGCCCGTTACCGGCGTGAGGCCCGTTACCGGCGTGAGGCCCGCTATCGGCGTGAGGCCCGCTACCGGCAGCCGGGGAGCGGTGTACTGCTGCGCGTACGCGCGTGACGCGCAGGCGGCGGACGGGCGCGGCCGTGCCGTCCTCGAGCTTCTGGCGCACGCGCACCTTGGGGGCGCCGGCGAGGCGGCGCACCAGGTCGTGCCCGCCGTAGGCCGCCACAAGGAAGAGGCGCCTGCGAGGGGCGCGGGCAAAAGGGGGCGAGGAGGGCCAGGGCACGCCGTCGGCGCTCCAGCAGCCGACCACAGGCGAATCGCCAGGGCGGAAGGCCGGCGCCAGGCCCATGACGTACACCAGCCGCGGCGGGTCGCCCTTGCAGCCCATCGCCATGTGTGCGTGGCCGAGCCACTTGGCCAGCTTGGCCGCCGTCCACTGCTGGGCGTCAGAAGGGCTGACCTCGAAGTGGTGAAGCGCCTCCGCGCACGCCGCCCCCGCGGGCAGGGGGAGCGCGTAGGCGACGAGGCCCGCGCCCAATGCCCGTCCAATTCCTTACTGGAACCTTGTTTCGGTCTTGTACACGCGATTTCACAGACTTTTCGTCTTTTTAGTGTTGTTAAGCGTCTACAAAGAAAGCACAACGCAGCGGTAGGCGGTTCGATCCCTATTATTGCTCTAATTTATTGCTTTAATTTACTTTTTGAGCTTTGAACGGTGTGGACCTTGATCCACCAGCTGATCACCAGCTGATCTAATGCGTGTTCACCCCCCACCCCCCGGTGCAGTTGGGTAGCCTCCCTCCTTGCAGCCGGGCAGCCCCCCTCTTGCAGTCGCTGCGGTGGAGCGGCACGGTGCTGCGGCGCGGCGCAGCGGCACGCTGTGTGTGTGCGTGTGTGTGTGTGTGTGTGTGTGTGTGTGTGTGCGGCACGTCGCTGCGGCTGTGTCGTCGGGCAGCCGCCCTCACGCACACGATGTGTGCGTGTCGCAGCGACGGCTGCGCATCGGCACATGTGTGTGTTCACGCACGCCCGCATTCACCCCCCCCTTCTTAGCAGTCAGGAGGCCCCCCTCCTTGCAGTTGCAGCGGCAGAGCAGCACGTCGCTGCGGCGCAGCGGCACGTTGTGTATGTATGAGCGTGTGCGTTCACACCCTGCCCCCCCGTGCCGCCGGGGAGCCGCCCTCACGCGCGATGTGTCGCAGCGCGCCGGCATGTCAGTGTGGGGCAGCCATAGACTACCGCCCAACACCACAGCTGCATGTCCACGCTCTAGGTGCTTGGGGTGGGGAGTCGGAGCTGCTCGTGGCTCTCTGTCGACCGCGGGTGAATTCGAAGGGTGGAAGAACTCCCCTGATGATCTCGAGGCACCAGCAACCACAGCAGCGGTGGATATTCATGTAGTATACTAGTACTAGTACTCTACAGTATTACTGCCCCTGTGTCAGTCCTTTGGTGTGTAAGTGTAAACGTGCTTCACACAATTGGGACTGCCATCTCACCATTGCAAGTAATGCATTACTTGCAAGCATCACGCAGCTTGTCGGCGTGGATGCGTGCGCCTCGTCCCCTCTCTGGGGGACGTAGTTGACGTGTTGCGGCCAACCGCTGGCTAGCAACACAAGCAGCGACGCCTGTCGAGTCCACCATGCATGTGTCGCTCGTCATGATGGACAACAGCTGGGCCGTGGCGCGGGGGCGGGGCTGGGCGCGTGGCGCGCGCGCGGCCGGGCGTTTGTTCGCGACCGCGTCCCGCATGATGCGCAGCCCAGCCCCTGGGCTACGCCCTGGCTAACATCGCATGGCCATCTAGTAGGACGGCCTTGCGATGTCACACGGGTGCTTTTTCACCGCGTCCCCCCATGCTCGCAGGCCAGTCAACGTCCATGTGCAGGTCACCAAGCGCAGTGATAACCGCCTTCAGCTGACACTGCGGCACGCCCACATAGGTGCATGCTGCAGCCAAAGCGCTGGAGCATCTATGGAGCATGCACGATGTGCGTGTGCAGGACCCCATGCATCCATGCGTCCATGTAACCGTGCGCAACTGACACCTGCCATGATGGGGCATGCCTGCAGGTTGGACCTGCTGGAGACGGCCTTCCCCAGAGATATTATACAGGTGGTGCCCAGCGCCGCGCATGCGGCATGGGCGTGTGCGCCTTGCATGACTGCGTGCACAGTTGACCCGCAGTCAACCCTCTCCACAGATTATGTTCAAGGTGCAACCGGCTCGCCCAAGTGACTGCGTACGGATATGCCCTACTAGGCTAGCATCACTGCAGCCAGTACTGGAGTTTTAGCTTGGTTATAATTACTTTGGTATATTTTTGTGAGAGGTTAGTTTTACCTTAGGCATGTGCAGTTGTCGCCTATCCTAGGACAGTCCCAGTTGCAATCCCGGATTGCCCCTGGGATTGAGGTCCGTTAGCAGGGTGGGTGCGCGTTTTGGACGCGTCCAAACCCTGATGGACGCCGTCCGCCAGGTCTGTCGGGACGCGTCCTGGACGCGTCCAAATCTCGTGGTTATTAATTCAGGATGCGTCCAAGGCTCTAGACGCGTCCTGGACGCGTCCGGACGCAGTTTGGACGTTTGTCGTCTCCAAGAGTGTGATCGGGTCGAGTGCGCCCGGCCGCTCCCACGGGTAGTCTGTGCGGGCATCGTTGGCCGTCTGGTAGGTGCCGTGTTTGTGCCCGCTTGGAGGCCGCCCCAAGGCACGGAAGCGCTGCTCAACGATCGCCTTGGTGTCTTTGGGATCATCAGTGACTATGCCCGTGGCTGGGTTTTGGAGAGCAAGGCATCAGCCGGGGGGAGCCCCCTCCTTGCGTGTCTTGAAGATCGTGCGGTTGGCCCGTTTCGGATTCTTGTCCATCTGTTTCCTTTTCTTTTCGATCGCCTCCAAACCACGCAGCTTGGCGTGCTCCTTGTCGAGAATTTTGATTTGATGTTTGGTGCTCCGAATCGCTTTCGCAAGAGGGGCGCGGATGCTCTCGTCCTCCCTTTCGTCTTCGGCGGCCTCGCACGTGGCTCGCCAGGTCTCAATGGTATTTTCCCGGGTTGTTGGATGGGATCGAGCTGGCTAAGGATGCGGTTGGCAACGATATTTTCGTCCTCATCGCTCGAGGTGTTCTCATGTATCTCTCGCAGAGTTTGAAGCTGCAACACGAGCCCCTGTCGTGTGTGGCTTTGTTTGCGGGGCAGGTGGCCGGTCTTTCCTGGGTTTGTCATGGTCGTTGCGCACGTCGCGAGCGCCAGATCGTGGGCCCCTTTGAGGATCTCGGCGAGCTTGGCTGCCAGCCGTTCCACCGTGGCGGGGGCGGCGTCGTTCACAAGTCTGGCTAGACGTGTCGCTTGCCTGCCATTGGTAGCCTTGATTGCTGTCAAGTGGGGCATAACTTCTGTGCTGAGGACGTTGGTGAGCTTACTGCTCAAGGATTTGATGGCCTTTCCTTGCCCCACCGAATCGCTTTCAATGTTGGCTTTGGTGGAATTGTAGTCTTCCTTGCTGATGGGCTGGGCCAGTACTCTCGTGGGGTTTCCTGTGTTGCGCTCTGTCTTGCAGCTGGGGATGAACAGGCCGGTGCCCATTGTGTCGATGCACGCAATTAGCGGCACATTGTCCGACAGCGTGGCGATGTCGTTCACGCTGATGCTAGCGCAAGCTCCGGTGTGCACCCCACAGAGCATAATGTCGTCTATACGACTGCTGGTGTGGCGCTCCCCATCCTCATACACTGGGCGAAAGGTGTGAGGACAAGCTGGATTGTGCGCATCGAGACTGTGGGCTCTGGCCTTCAGAACGAACGCCATGTGTGTGTCGTCTTGCGGGGCCATCACCCCACTGGCGCGGTCGCTCGCGGCCAACACGGCGTTCCAGTCGCGGGCAAGCAGATGCACTGCCGTTTTTTCCTTTACAGGCTCCGGGAGCAGGTTTGGTCTTCTTGGCTTTCTTGGCCTGCTCCTTGGTAGGTTGTGTTCTGCGGGCTGTGAGCCAGTCACGCCGGGCTCGGGCCCGTCTGGGGGCGGAGGCACGCGCGTGAGCTGGTCTGTGGGTGCATCGTGCATCTGTGTGTCTGTGTTGTTGTCGGTCCGCTGTGCCTGGGGTAGGACCTCAGCCACGGGTGCAGGGCTGTCGGTGGTCATTGGCGATCCGAGGTTGGTGTGGGGCCGTAGTTGTGAGAGCTCACGCTCAGGGCTGTCGATGTTCATGGGCGAGCCGGGTTCGGTGAGTGGCTGTTGGGGTGGGGCCGCTGCCTCTCCTCTGGGCTCCCCGTGTCCATGGTTGTGCCGGGGTTGGTGCGTGGGGACAGGGAGGGTGCCTCGTTGGCGGGCATGGCGGGGTCAGTGGCCGTGGGTGATCCCGGGTCTACGTGGTGCGGTGGCCCGTTGGGGTTGCACCCAGGCAATGGGGTATCTCCGATTTCGATAGGGGGGAGGGGCCGGGTGGCCGGGGATTGGGCCAGCCCGGCAGTGGCGTTGTCAAGACACCTCTGGGCCTTGGCCAAGTTCTGGTAGCCCCCTTCCAAGTGGTTGCCAGGGCCTTCGACCGTGTAGTAGATAGTGCCCGTCATGCCCTTCCAGTCATCCTTGGTCATCGTGCGGGGGGTGCACATCCAGTATAGCCACCACCATTCTCCTGCGTGCTGCTTGATGCAGATCGCGTGACCAAACGGCACGTTGCAGTGGAGTTCCAGTGCAGTCGTGTTGGCGGGCAGGGTATTGAGGGTGCTTGTTTGGTTCATGTTCCTGTCCATTGTGGCTCCGACAGCGAGATGGAAGGTGTGCCCCCCGGGAGGGTTGATGCGCAGCCAGTGGTTCTTGATGTTGGTGCAGGATTTGCCATGTTCGGGCAGGTATTGGCCTTGTAGGGATCGGGTTTGGTTGAGTACTTGTCACTTTTGCCCAACTCAGCACAAGTTGCCCCCAAAAGTGTGTCCACACAAGTGAGTCCACACATGTCAAAAACCCTGAGGGTGCACAGCAATTTTATTTTTTTCCTCTTCCTGGGGGTCTCACCAAGGTCCCTGCAAAGTTTCGCAATCTGACTTTGTGCCAACTACGCCAAACAGCATCAACCGTCCAAACTGTGTGGGTGGGTGGGTGTATGGGGACTGTGGCTCTCTACCCCCTAAAATAGCCGGCAGATGCAGTGACAGCAGGCTCGCCCCGAATCGGCATGCCACAGCAACTACCAAGTTGTAAAAAAAACAGTTGCCATGCTATTATGCAGGGGCCATGTGCAGGGGGGGCGTATTCTTGTGCCTGCTACCCCCTGTAGCTCCGTGCTGGTGCGCTAGTACCTCGTAATTTGTATGCGAAGTCTACATACAGCGGCGATACCTCGCCAGCTCGACACATCTGTGATCTTCCCGGCATGCATGCTATAGGTGCCTGGGGTGTAAGAGTAACAGGAGGGGGAGTGCACGCGCCTCGCAACGTGTGTGTGTGGGGGGGGGGAGCAGGTGAGGGTCAAGATGTGCGGGGGGCTGCCGCGCGCGTGCGCGAGCCACGCGATCTTCATGGCACGCATACTATAGGTGCCTAGGGTGGCAACGGACCAGAGGGGGGGGGGGGCAGTTGACGCGCCTCGCAGCGCGTGCGGCAGGCCATGAGTGTGTGCATGTGTGGTTGGGATGTCCTGCAGTTGATCGGCAGTTCAGATGCGGCGGCGCTGCTTGGGATGCATCTCTGAATGGAGGGGGCATATATGAGGCACATGGAAGTACTGTGGATCGTAGTCAGCACCACACACAGCACTGACTGATGAGTGCAGAGGGTGTGTAGGTGTGGGGAAGCAGCGGGGAAGCAGCGCGATGCAGCAGTCCGGCACCATCCTGTTCAATGGTCCAGGGCGTCCAAATCAGGATATTGGTCTAGGATGCCAGGATTTGGCCAGGATGTGCGGAAAATTTGTGTGGGACGACGCTCTTCGATCTGCGTTTTCGGGGTCTAAATCCGCTCTACTTAACAGGGGCTGAGTAAGACTGCATGCATAACGCAAACACATGCTGTCTGGCGTTCTTGAATGTTGCGTCCAGCTGAGGATCGTGATCATATGGCCCTACCCAGGACGAGGCTTTGATGCCACCCCCATACAAACCACATGCGATCTCGATCTGGCGCTCCTGCTTGGTATTAGTAGTAGACACGTCCGCGTATGATTGGCATTGATCAGGCGTGGGATGCCAAGAGAGCGATACTGGGAGTGGTGTTGCAGTCATTTGGCACTTTGCAGTGGCCGTGTGCCATCCACAATGCAAGCTGCATCGCGCCGCTGGCGTATCAAGTTATCAAATCCAGTGTAGAATGCGTGCACGG
This sequence comes from Chlamydomonas sp. UWO 241, assembly GCA_016618255.1. Lineage (NCBI taxonomy): Eukaryota > Viridiplantae > Chlorophyta > Chlorophyceae > Chlamydomonadales > Chlamydomonadaceae > Chlamydomonas > Chlamydomonas priscui. Next base: position 13,580 of record VFSX01000385.1, on the reverse strand, counting down.
GGCGCGTGGGCAAACCGGAGTCGTCGTGGTGAGTCGCCACATTCAGATCGGTTGGGTTGAACGGTCCCACACCACCTAACGCAGTTTTCACGGAAGCGGGGCTGGTAAAATCTTCCGTTTATTCTGCTATGGTCAGTGTGCTGACCATGTCGACACGCACCATGTGGCATCTCTGCGCGCCCTCCCCCCCTGACAAAGTTCTGCATACAAGTGCCCCTGCTCCATCGAATATCCAGCAGCATCAGGGCCATCCATGTGCCCGGATACCGAGCTTGCGAATGGCCAGCAGTTTTTCAAACACGCTGCTGAGATTGAGGGAAGTGTCTGCTGTGTCCATCCAGCAACACGCAATCAGAGGGGCGAAATCGTAATGTGGCTCCCAGAAAAATTCATCTATGCGCCCGTGTATCGCTGAGTCGCTGAGGATCTGCGACACGAAATCAGACTCGACCTTGTGATTGTCAATATCTAGCTTCACCACCACGTAATCATCCGCGTTGCTTATTCTCTTCAAAATATTGAGTGGGTTGGCGGGATCAATGGGGTCTGACGAGCACGGGACATTGAAATATTGGAACGCGTGCATTTTTGAATGTGGGACATCGCGGAACACGTCAGATGCAGCCATGGGCCTGGCCTCCCAGAAAAGCATCCGGTCAAACTGGATGCCCAGGTCCTCGAAATGCTGGACCATCCACGACTGCGACTGCTCCCGCCACGAGGACGCGCCGATGTCTATGTAAATCTTGCGACGCGCGTGTTTCACATCGGGGCAGGTCGCGTCCGAGGTAACGATGTGGTCTGTTGACATAAGTAGCGTGTAATCCAGTTTATTTGTGCCGTTCGCGCCCGCCGTGCACGCTATGCCGAATGGATGCCGCAAAATCCCATATAGTGGCTCCACCACCGTTGTGACGTTGCGCGCAACGCCCTGCCTGCACGTCACCGTCTGCGTAAAATATGAAAGACTTGGGTGATGTGCATGGCTGGGCGCGGAACGACAGGTCTTGCGCTTGGATATTTCCCCCACTGCTTGCAGAAACTCGGAAATGTCGGAACCGCATTCTCGTAGTTTCTCGCAGTAAGAGGTTTGCCATGTAAGCGAGTCGCGGAGGCTAGACAGCTCAATTGCACTGGGCGTGTATGTGGTTGCTGTGGTACTGCATGCTGGGGATGCCCGTAACGCCCTTGCGTACGTCAATAACACCAGCGCGAGCGTGGTCCCAAAGCGAGACATTTGACGGGGTTTTCCTGTGAATTCGCTGGATTACCAAGACCAGCAATACTCATAGTCTGAGTGAAGTAGGAAACGAGGTGTGACTCGCGCCGGAGGGGGCCAGCAGTGGTTGCATGAGGGAGCAGCTGCAGTTGACGCAACAGACACGGAAAGTTGCCGGCTTGAGAGGGGCGGTGAGTATAACCGCGCTGGAAAGGTCGGAAATGGCTAAAGTATGAGCAGATAATCGTCATTTGAAATCACAATCACTGATTTCCGTGTCAGTGTAAAGAAAACACGCACCACGCGTATCCGGTTGGTGGAAACGCGCCCTTATTTTTGCTACTCTAGTTTTCGCTACATCCAGTCCTTCATTTGACGGGGTTTATCGCCTCATGTGTGATGTCGGCGGGTGCATATACCCCGCTGATAGCTAGTGGTGCTGAGTGGGGGAGTTTGAGGGTCACATGTACAAGGCGCTCAGGTGTGCGAGTCGAGTGGCTTGTGGCCCTGCCTAGAATGTCGAGGTGTTCTTTGATTGCGACGATCACTGCCCGGCTGGCTCGCCCGGCTGGCGCGGGCCTCGGATGTGTTGAAGGCTGCCCATTCCGTGTATCCTCTGAGCGTTTCTCTATACCACCCTTTCTTCTTTTCCTGTGCACGCATGTGTGTTTCTGTGAGCACCAGCACGTCAGTTTGGTGCCGCCCAATGAGAGTGGAGACATCCCTGGACTGCGCGTTCAGCCCTCGCACGTTATAGGTGAGTACTGTGAGCGTGTTTGTGGGGAGGTCGGGCGGGGATGCGGCTGGCGCGGTGTGCTGGGTTGGGCCTTCCCTCACTGTGCTGGCTGGCCGTTTGGTGGGGCGGTCTGGGGCTGGTGGGTCTTCTCAGGTGGCGGTGTCCCTTCGGGTGAAAAAGTTGTGATGTGGGTTTGGATGAGGCTGTGTTGGTTGCTGGTCGTTTAGCAGTCTGGGTGCTCGCGGCGACGGTCTGTGCTGCTGCTCGTTTCTTCGTGCCGCTATGTGTTTGTGTACCTTGCGGGTTTGCAGCTGTGTGTTTGGCTTGTGCCAGGTTCCGCTCACGCGGTGGCTGCGGTGCATGCTGTTTTTGCGCGCTGTCTGGTTGGGGCGGTGTGGGTGTTAGGCTGGGGCAGCTTGGCAGCAGGTTGGGGTGAGAGTGGGGTTGCGGCCTGCCTGATGTGTTGCTTGCGTGTGTCGTTTGTTTGCAGCGAGAACTTTCCTGCGTTCCGCCCGTTTCTGCTGCTCTAGAATAGTGAGTCGTGCCCTCTCGGCTTGCTGTGCTCATTCCATGATTTTGGTCTCGTCAGGTGCGCCCCCTAGCCAGAGGCATTCCGCCTCGTCCCAGTTGAAGCCGAGTGCATTGTCCGGCGCTCTGCCTTGCTTGTGTACGATAAGCTGGGCATCTCTGGAGCGGCTGTCTGTATATCTGAGGCGCTCCCAGTCCTCAGTGCCTTGCCATATGCGGGGGGGGGGGGGTCCTCTGAGTCTACCCACCACCAATCACCCTTGTGTTGTACCACCGCAACTGCGTGCCCGTAGCGCCTGCCTCGCGCGTTGGTTTGTCATAGTGGATTTGCACCCCTTGCGTGCCCGGGCGCCCACGTCCCCACTTGCCAATCAGCTTTGCGATAGCGGTGTTGCTCAGCGACTTCCGCCACGCGTTGAGCTTCTCCAACCACACGGCCGGTGTCAGTGCTTCGCGATCCGGCCGCGGAGGTGCCCCAGTGAGTGGTGACATACGCCGCGAAGACGACTCAGACACCATGAACATCCTCCACACCAGCAAGTAGCGGGAGAGCCACAGCCCCGCTGGGCTGTTTTCCGGCGACTGATTTCGCAGGAACAGTTTATGCATCTCCACGTCCAGCCAAAGGTCCGAAGCATTGCGACGCGCTGCCTTATGTTGCTTGCGCAACCAGTTGAGCGTGCGCAGGCGCCCGTCGTACACATTCACCTCAGCACTGAGTGCGGCACCGGGCATGAGCACAGCGTCTCCAGACCGGTCGGGCCCCCGGTCAATGGTCAGGCGCACGTGGTTGCTGACTCCCATGGTGTAGCTGTCATCATCATCTTCATCCTCGGCCAACAGGTGGTCGGTTGAGTGCGCAGCGACCTCCGCCAGAGCTGCTGCGGCGACCTTATACGCCCGGTAGCTCCGCATCATGTTGGCCTCCGGGTGTGTGCACTGGCTCATCCAGTCTACCAGCCTGCGGGGTTCAGTGAGCGTGTGTGTGTGTGGTGAGTGTGTGTATGTGTGTGTGTGGGGGGGGGGGATTCAGTGCAGCACCGCTATGACCGAGCAGCACCAATACAACTGCAGCACGCGAATGAGCAACACTCACATCTTCCACAGCCTCTCGAATGGTAGTACTGAAGTCACGAGGGCAGGTCCACACTCGACGATGGACTCGGCAACGTGCATGACCATATGGCGGTTGATGGTGCAGTGCCACGCTGGGAAGTGCTCCTCCATTCCGGCATACGCGTCCTTGGTGTCTGCAATGAGTGCCACCGCGCCGTCCTGTGTAATAGACCTGCACCACAGGCGGCTCAGAACGTCGACGTGCGCAAACAGCGCTAGCCGCTGCGACGGGCCAAAAAAGCCTTCCAACAGGCACTTGAGAATTGATCCCGCAGCCGTGAGCCAATCATGGATCTTCAGGAAGCCAGGCGAGGTGAACATGTACTGGGGCGGCTTGTACGCCACCTCGGCTGACAGCAGACCATGACTCACCAGGCGAACGGCGCGGTCATCTTGACCTGGTCGTGGCCACGAGACCGCGAAGCCGTGAATGGCAGCCCCGCTGCCGCAACCGCCATCATGCCGCTTGCAATTGCCTTGCCCTTGCCCTTGCGCTTGCCCTGACCCTTGCCCTAGGCAGGTGCCTAGGGCTCCTCCTGAACGCAAGGATTGAACACAGGTGTTAGCAAGCGTAAGCAAAGTGGCATGCGGAAGGAGGTTGGTGGTGTGTGCGCGCGCGCGTGTGTGTGTGCGCGTGCATGCGTGTGGGTGGCGGGGGGGTGCGCAAGCGTGCACGCGTGTGTGTGTGTGTGCGCTTGTGTGTTTGTGTGTGTGTTGTGGTCGCCGTCGCTCGTCGTACGCAGCACCGAGCGTCGGCTCTCCATCACATCACATGCTAACAACCTGAGTGAGTGCGAGTGTGTGTTTGTGGAGTGGGAAAGGGTGCGCGCGCGCACGCGTGTGTGTGTGTGGGCGCTTGTGTGTTTGTGTGTACGTTGTGTTCGCCGTTGCTCGTCGAACGCAGCACCGAGCGTCGGCTCACCATCACATCGCATGACAACCCGATTGAGTGCAAGTTTGTGTGTGTTTGTGTGTGTGAAAGTGCGTGTGTGGAGGGTGGGCGAGGGCGCACGCGCACGCGTGTGTGTGTGTGTGCGCTTGTGTGTTTGTGTGTGTGTTGTGTTTGCCATTGCTTGTCGAACGCAGCACCGAGCGTCAGCTCACCATCACATCACATGACAACAACCTGAGTGAGTGCAAGTGTGTGTGTGCGTGTGTGAGGAGGGGGGGGGGCGCACGCGCGCACGCGTGTGTGTGTGTGCGCATGTGTGCTTGTGTGTGTGTGTTGTGTTCGCCGTCGCTCGTCGAACGCAGCACCGAGCGCCGGCTCACCATCACATCACATGATAACAACCTGAGTGAGTGCGAGTGTGTGTGTGTGTGTGTGTGTGTGTGCGTGTGTGGAGGGGGGGGGGCGCGCGCGCACGCGTGTGTGTGTGTGTGCGCTTGTGCGTTTGTGTGTGTGTTGTGTTCGCCGTCGCTCGTCGATCGCAGCACCGAGCGTCGGTTGATCCTCACATCACATGACAACAACTTGAGTAATTGCAAGTGTGTGTGTGTGTGGAGGGGGGGGGGGGCGCGCGGGCACGCATGTGTGTGTGTGCGCTTGTGTGTGTTGTGTTCGCCGTCGCTCGTCGAACGCAGCACCGAGCGTCGGCTCACCATCACATCACATGATAACAACCTGAGTGAGAGCGAGTGTGTGTGTGTGTGTGTGAGTGTGTGTGTGCGTGTGTGTGTGTGTGTGTGTGAGTGTGTGTGTGCGTGTGTGTGCGTGTGTGGAGGGGGGGGAGCGCACGCGCGCACGCGTGTGTGTGTGCGCGCATGTGTGCTTGTGTGTGTGTTGTGTTCGCCGTCGCTCTCCGAACGCAGCACCGAGCGTCGGCTCACCATCACATCACATGATAACAACCTGAGTGAGTGCGAGTGTGTGTGTGTGTGTGTGTGAGTGGAGGGGGGGGGCGCGCATGCGTGTGTGTGTGTGCGCTTGTGTGTTTGTGTGTGTTGTGTTCGCCGTCGCTCGTCGAACGCAGCACCGAGCGTCGGGTGACCCTCACATCACATGACAACAACTTGATAAATTGCAAGTGTGTGTGTGTGTATGTGTATGTGTGTGTGTGCGTGTGTTGAGGGGGGGCGGCGCACGCGTGTGTGTGTGTGCGCTTGTGTGTTTGTGTGTGTGTTGTGTTAGCCGTCGCTCGTCAAACGCAGCACCGAGCGTCGGCTCACCATCACATAAAATAATAACAACCTGAGTGAGAGCGAGTGTGTGTGTGTGTGTGCGTGTGTGCGTGTGTTGAGGGGGGGCGCACGCGCGAACGCGTGTGTGTGTGTGCGCTTGTGGGGTTGTGTGTGTGTTGTGGTCGCCGTCGCTCGTTGAACGCAGCACCGAGCGTTGTCTCACCCTCACATCACATGACAACAGCTTGAGTAATTGTCAGTGTGTGTGTGTGTGTGTGTGTGTGTGTGTGTGTGTGTGTGGAGGGGGGGGGGGCGCACGCGCGCATGCGTGTGTGTGTGTGCGATTGTGTGTTTGTGTGTTCGCGTTGTGTTCGCCGTTGCTCGTCGAATGCAGCACCGAGCGTCAGCTCACCATCACATCACATGACAACAACCTGAGTGAGTGCGAGTGTGTGTGTGTGGAGGGGGGGGGGCGCGCGCACGCGTGAGTGTGCGTGCGCTTGTGTGTGTTGTGTTCACCGTCGCTCGTCGAATGCAGCACCAAGCGTCGGCTCACCATCACATCAAATGATAACAACCTGAGTGAGAGCGAGTGTGTGTGTGTGTGTGTGTGTGCGTGTGTGGAGGGGGGGGCGCACGCGTGTGTGTGTGTGCGCATGTGTGCTTGTGTGTGTGTTGTGTTCGCCGTCGCTAGTCGAATGCAGCACCGAGAATAGGTTGACCCTCACATCACATGACAACAACCTGAGTGAGTGCGAGTGTGTGTGTGTGTGTGTGTGTGTGTGTGTGTGTGTGTGTGCTTGTGTGCGTGTGTGTGTGTGTGTGTTTCTGTCTCAGCCTTTCCGTAGTTCTTGTTTGATTATAGACACGCATGACCACGGATGTCACGGCTCGGGGCAGAGCCAGACGCACCTGTGAACATGTCGCAAATGCCCTTGAGATCATTGGAAATCGTGTGCGCTGAGTCTGGTGAACGGAAGGACTCGCGCCAATACGGCAGCTCCTGCATGGCGTGGCTGATGTATATTCTAGTACCGTTGAGTCTCGCGGGATGCGTAGCTTGGTCACGGCTGGACGAGGAGTTGTCAGCCGCTTTGGCAGCATTCAGGAAGTAATCGTTGTCCTTGTTCGTGAACGGTGGCGGCGGTGGCGATGCAGGGTCTGAGGCAGAGCGGCCAAACAGGTTGGCATTGGTTGTGGCAGACGGATAAATCGTGGTGGTGTTGCCAGGCCCACGCAGCCCAGGCACCGTGCAGCAGTAGCAGGCCCCATAAGATGTAAATCATACAGAGTACGGCGGCCACCGCCAGCGCGCGCCAAAAGACGCCAGTGACATTTTAAAAGGTGCGGCTGCACACGGTGATCTTGGCTGATGAGCAATCAGGTCCAGGTCCAACGCTGGGTTTGGCTGTTGGAGTGGTGCAACAGGGTTTCTTTTCCATTACTTTCTGGTGTGTCGCCTATCTGGTTACGCACTAGCGCCGTTCAGGACGGCTGTCATTCAGTCGTCGAAGGACATGAAGAGGACTTTAGTCGTCGTCGTCGTCGTCGAAAGCGTAACACAACTGGAGCGCCTAGACCCCGAGTAAAAACACAAGACCCGAAAAGGCTACAGCCAGCGAGGCGATCACACACAGCCCCCCAGCACAGTCCCCCGTTGTGGCGAACCGCAAAGAACTACTACCCCACACGGTTCTGAGAGCCAAGTGCGGGAATGCGAGCCCATGTCCACACTCGACAAACACTGAGGCCGCACGCCCCTAACTCATTCCCACCTCAACTCCTCCGCCACCCTCAGGGCCCCGCACGGCCCGGAGTGCCTCAGCACCGTCCCTCACCCTCGCCCTGACAAAAGCAGTATTGCCCTCCACTGGAGAGTTGCATTGCGTTAAGCGGGTCCTGTAAAAGGGCAAAACCAGGGCCAGAGAAAGTCAGAGACCCTCAAGCCAAAACACCCCGGGCCACAAGGAAATCCCGAGGAGTACACACATATAGTTAGGCTCCCCCCCACACAAAAGCACTGGACATGGTTTGGATGCTCGCATAGCCCGCCAATTAGGCAGGAAGCACCGCCACCCACCCCCGGAGGCGGTGGGCAGTCAAGATGGACCTCCCTCGCGTAGGAGGGAGCGTGGCCAAGACGTGGCCAAAAAAATGATGAAGAAGCCGGGCCGCAACCTTCAACGTTCAAGGGGATCTCTAACTGGGATTTCAACCAGCACACAGGACTTGAAACCTGCCGCCCTTCACCCGGCTCTGGGCACACGCCCACCCCTTTTTGTTGCACCGAGCACGACTTTGTGCTTGTCGCAGCCCCCCCCCCCCCTTGGGGGGAGGCACAGGAGGCTCGGTGAGGGGCACATCCTAACTTCAATTAGTTAGGGTGATGATGATGATGGATATTACAGTCTGTGTGACACCAGTAATGATGTATAAGACCGGTGTCGGCGCTAGCGCCCGACACCTTAAATTCAGTTTCAGTGGGAAACTGGCTGGCTACCTGGTAGGGGTGAGGGTAAACCCCCACACGCGCGCACGCACTGGACCTAGACAGGACACTGGGCCCCCAGATCCACCCTATACCACCCAGGTAGTGACAGCAACGCATTGTTGGTGTGCGCCTGTGTTCTACTACTAGTCCCGCCGCCGCCATTGGCTCCAGCAATCTCCTCCATGCCCGCCAGCAATCTCCTCCACGCCCGCCAGCAATCTCCTCCACGCCCGCCAGCAATCTCCTCCATGCCCGCAAGCAATCTCCTGTATGCCCGCCAGCAATCTCGTCCATGCATGGGCGCCGCCATGCGATCTCCATGCGCCGCGCCGCGCTCCATGCGCGCCAGCACCCGTACGACCCGCCTCATTCCCGTTCTTTAGCCATTCCCCGTGACACCTATGGCTGATCCTTGTTCCGCCGTCCCCTTTGGCATCTGTAACCCGTATCCTCTCCCTGTAGCCTCATTCCCCGTTCTTTACCGCCATCTCCATTATGGTGCCCGCCCGCTGGTGGGGCCTCGCCTCGCCCCATGCCGCAGGGCTAGTGTATTGATTGCTGCGCCATCTATAATCTGCGCCTTGGGTCAGGGACCCCTGCGCCACAACCTCCTCACAAAGCCTAGCCGCATGTGCCTCGCTTCCCATGTTTCTCAATTCCTCGCCATCCGCTTCCATGCCCGCCTGCAATCTCCTCCACGCCCGCGAGCAATCTCCTGTTTGCCCTCAAACAAGCTCCTCCATGCCCGCCAGCAATCTCCTCCATGCATGCACGCGCAGAGCGCCGCCATGCAACCCCCATGCGCCGCGCGCGCCGTGCGCGCCGCGCCCGCCAGCTCCGGTAGCCTCATTCCCCGTTCTTTACCCATGCGCCGTGACGCATTAGCCTTGTCCGCCGTCCCCTGGCATGCATAACCCGTAGCCTTATCCCCGGTAGCCGCATTCCCGTTCTTAGCCGCCATATCCATTATGGTGCCCGCCCGCTGGTGGGGCCTCGCCTCGCCCCATGCCGCACGGCTGGTGCATCGATCGCGTCGCCATCTAATAATCTGCGCCTGGGGGCAGGGAACCCCTGCGCCGCAACCTCCTCACAAAGCCTAGCCGCATGTGCCTTGCTTCCCATGTTTCTCAATTTCTCGCCATCCGTCTCTCTCTTCCATCCAGGCACAGTAAACCATTAGGAGCCGCAATCTGTTTGAGTTCCGATCGTTGTGAGAGGGGGTGCATGCTTGCCGCAATTCTCGCCATCGTGCATCGTGCTCTCTATCGTACCGCTGTCCCATCTGCAACATAGCCTCGCCCCATCAGGAACAGTTCACCAGTAGCGCTGTGCGTCAGAGCCGCTCAGGGGAAATTTCCAGATTTTCAGCCGCCCAGTACCTAGCGCAGTTGTCCCGGTTGTCCGCCATCGAGCGGCGCCAGGGCGGGAGCCCCTGGCGAAGAGCAATTCTCGCCATCGTGCATCGTGCTCTCTATCGTACCGCTGTCCCATCTGCAACATAGCCTCGCCCCATCAGGAACAGTTCACCAGTAGCGCTGTGCGTCAGAGCCGCTCAGGGTAAATTTCCAGATTTTCAGCCGCCCAGTACCTAGCGCAGTTGTCCCGGTTGTCCGCCATCGAGCGGCGCCAGGGCGGGAGCCCCTGGCGAAGAGCTTATGAACTTAACATGGGTAGAGAGTCATGGGGCACACTATGGGGCACACCCTGGCGTGGGACCAGGAGGGACCGGTACGCTTCACCAACCTGCTGGACGTGGCAACCGCGGCGTGGCTGGCCGCCGCGACAAGCACACCGGCGCTGCCGAGCGGCACTACCGTGCGAGATGTACCTGAGGAGTAAACGAGGGTAAACGAAACAAAGAAAAGGGGGGCCATGTGGACCCCCCTAAAAAGTTGACCAGCGCGGAGGCCCGCTGGTTCTGTGAGCCAAAGGAAAAAAAAGGCCTGAGTCTGCAACATATAAAACAAATTACACATAGGAAGGGCGAGAACTGGGCCAGGATACCGGCTCAGTTATCACCAGCGGAAGGGCGGGGAGGGGTCGAGGGAGAGTAGGGAGGCTCATCATACCACAGGGGCCGCCCATGCGGGCCGCCCCCAGCCTTGACGACATGACGCGCGGCTCTCTCGTGAGACCATGCGTGAGTTTTCCCGGGTTGCGGCGACACCTCAGGGGTCATACTTGCCCCCCTGACCAAATCACCACACATCACGTCGTTTCAGCCAAATACGGGGCAGCACAGGCCGCCATCTCCGATGGCGATGAAACAACTCCCAACTCTCCCCTGCCCAGACCCAGAAGCACGGGTCAGGGCAGGTGGAAGCGCCCCACACATACAAAGTAGCAGGCATGGGTGGCCGGTTCAGGACCGTGCGCTGCCCCTCCCCGTCGGAAAGGCAGCCGAAAAAGGGGTGGTTGCCCGGGAGCACCCCCCATGTGGCCAGAAACCGGCCGACCCCAACAAAATCCTGGAGGAGGCTCCAGAACTCCGCCGCAGCGCAGCGCCCCGCCACTGCCACCGCCGCCGCATCCCCGGCTGGGGTGCGGCCCATACCGGCCGATAGCGGCCCCAAGACGGCTGCTCACATGCGACGGCGGCCACGCTCCATGGCGTCAACTGCTGCTGCGCACACCACCACACCGCCCATGACCCAGCGTGCAGCCCGCTGGCCACCACCGCAGCCGGGGGGGGGGCGCAGGAGCCAAACGTCCGCCCGAGAGGGCCCGTCGGCCACTGGGAGCCCCAGGCCAAGGAGGAGCTCCGCGACCGACGCTGCCATGGGGCAGGACCAAAGTAATGCTCCCGCGCCTGCAGCGCCTGGGCTGCTCCGGCGACGGGGCCCAGCCGCACAGGCAGAGCCCGCCCCCGGGGGGGGGGACGTCGTGGCCACCCGCGTGCCGCACGCCGTGGACGGCCAGCCGCCAGTAGGTGTCCTTGGACTGGTTGACCCACAGCACACGCCAGAGGCCCTCCATGGCCATCCTCAGCGCAGCCACCTCCACTGCCAGCTCCGCTGCGTCGGCTGGCCCCGCGGCGTCGCCCTCAAAGGCGCTGTCAACAAACTCCCCCTGCCGACCCGCGCGCACCCGCCGTGACTAGGCCAGCAGCTGCCGGGTGTCCCGCCCTACCCGCAGCGCCGGGTGGTCAGCCAGGCTGATCGGCGCCGCCACGCCGTCGGCAGACGCCCGCCAGCCAAGCGAGTTGACCACCTCGCGGGTGGCGTCACGTGCGTCGGCAGCAGCGTCCCCGCCGCCCGCCATCGCGCCTGCCCGGCACAGCTCCGGGATCGCCGCCATCAGCATCAGGCCGGCCTGCACGCTGACCCCCGTCCTGGCCGCGACCGCCGTGCCGAGGGTCGTGGCGCCGCCCAAAGCAGCAGGGCAGAGCCCTGTGGCGACGACCACCGCGATCGCACCCGATTGGGAGTCCGCAATCATGTGCGCGATGATCACCTGGCGAGGGGAGGGGGGGGCTGGGGCAACTGTGAGTGGCACGGGCCACCCTTCCGGGCGCGACCCCGAGGGGCAGTCGATGTGCAAGTGCGGGTTGCCCCAGAGCGGGAGGTGCTGCCACATGGAGGCCCGTGCAAAGTGCAGCGGCCTCACGGGCAGGACCTCGCCCAGCGCGCGCAGCCCAACCGCTATCCGGCGCAGCGGACCTGCGGGGAGGTTGTGTGCACCGGGAAGGTGGAGGCAGGGGGCGAGGCGACCAGCCTCTGGATCAGCCCCTGGCTGGGTGGCGGAGAGCAGGGCCAGGATGTGCGGGACACGCGGGCACAACACCCGCAGGATATCTGCACCCATATCCATCCAAACCGGCATTGGGGACGGCGCGTCGCGTAGCAGCACTTCCTCCACGGTGGGCTCCGGTGAGCCAGCCGCACGGGGGCGGCGGAGGCTGCGCTGGGTGCGCGGGCGGGTTGCGTCCGTGTCGCCGACCGCACACCTGATGAACCGGCTTGCCTGGTGCGCGTGCAAGGGGGATGAGGCCAATGCCACCTGCGGCAGGGGGGCCGCTGAGGAGGCACGTGTGGAGGCCCGGCACGCGGGGCATGGTGGAGGCTCCGAGGCCGGGGGGGGCGTCACCTGCGTCCACCAGCCAGCGTGCCCAGCTGTGGGCGACAGAGAGGACTACAGGCGGCGGGTCAAAGTGCTCAGCAAGGTGCAGCAGTTTGGACATGCCGTACGTGTGCGAGGCCGTGGCCCGCCCAAAGGCGGACAAACCTGCGGTCGAGGCTCTGGTGAGGGCGGCCCGCAGGACCCCCAGCGGCGCGCACCACGTCGGGTCGTCGAGCAGGGCGGCCTCGTTGGTGGGGCGCGAGCCCCCCCGGCCCGCCTGACCAGAGTGGGCCGCCAAGCGCCGTGACGGTGCCGGACACCTTGAGCCCCTGAATCAGCACGGGCTCTCCGATGGGGCGCGCGCTCCCGACTGGGACGAGGACTGACTTCTTCTCGTTGAGGTGCTGGCCAGAGGCGCGCGCGAAGACGGCCATGTGGCGCAGGAAGCACTGGACGTCCTCCGGCGAACGCGACCGGAGCAGGACGTGGGTGTCATCAGCGTACTGATCGCCGAGCAGCCGGCGGCCCTCCCAGCCCGCCGGCACCAGGCCCACCACGGGGCATGTGCACAGCCAGGCGTTGAGGGCCCAGGCGATGAACAGGTAGAGGACAGGGGCGAGCGGGCACCCTTGCCGCACACCCGCGTGGGAGCGGTACGATGCCAACGTGAAGCCGTTGACCATCGCCGCTGCTCTCGTGTCGAGCAGGACTGTCTTGGCCCAGCCGATGAGGCCTGGGCTGGCGCCCACCGCCTCCATGACCGCCAGGAGGAAGGGCCGCGAGACGGTGTCGTAGGCCTTCCTGAAGTCAAGGCACGCGAGCGTTGCCGTTGCGGGCTGGCCGTGCTGCTCCCCACACAGGCGCAGCCAGGCAGGGAGGAGCTGGAGCATGGCGAGGTTGTCGCCGATGAGGCGCCCAGGGAGGAACGCCGTCTGCTCGGGGGGGATGGAGCGGGAAAGCAACGGCGCCAGCCGCGCCGCCAGCACCTTGCCCATCAGCCGGTAGTCGGTGTTGAGGAGGGTGATTGGCCTGTAGTTTGCTGGGTCGGCCGCGTCACCAGGCTTGGGGAGGCACCGGATGACGCCGTCGAGGTAGCCGGGGGGGGACTGGCCGGTTGTGCCGATGGCGGTGTGAGGGACGCCAGCATGGGGCAGAGCTCCGGCTTGGAGGACGAGCCAGAGCTCCGCCGCAGTACCGTCCGGCCCGAGGGACCTGCCTGGCTGGGTCTTCTTGGCCGTGCGTTGAACCGAGGCCGGGGAGATAGTGGGGGAGCCGGCCATATCACCGCCAGCCAGGCGGAGGGGCGTCGC
>VFSX01000682.1:10000-62069 GCA_016618255.1 Chlamydomonas sp. UWO 241 | reverse complement strand
TTCCGGGGGGGCAATCGCCGCGTGGCCAAGATAGCCAGCCGAGGCAAACTTGCGTCAACAACGCCTCGGTGGGATCGCAAGGGCCGCATCCCTCAGACTGCGACGGGCACACCGCACATGCGCACGACCGCGTCGACCACTTGTGACGATTGCACGATCGTCGCAGCCTCGAGCTCAAATGCATACGCGGTCGGGACGTCCTGAGACGAGAGGCGAACCACCTGCATGGGGAGGGGCAAGTGCGGGGGGTGAGATTTTTTTGCTGTTGTTATTTTGTTGCTGGAGGGGCCATAGGTAGAGTAGGAGCGCGACGGTCGGGACGTCCTATGCCAAAAGGCGAAGCACCTGCGTGGGGAGGGGCAGGGAATGGTGAGAGAAAAGGCAAGTCTTGTTGCTGGTTGATGACGCCGTGCGTCCACGGCCAGGGCAGAGAAGCAGCGTGCACGGTCGGGACGTCCCGAGACGAGAGGCCCTCCCTCCCCTGCATGGGCGACAGACTGAACTGGTGGCGCACTGAAGGATCAATGCAAAGCAGGTGCAGCTGGAGGCTGTGCTGACTCAGCACGCACATCACAAAGCGAGCCCCTCCCCGTCACTCCCTCCATTCTCTCTGCCTCTTAACTCTGTTGTCACTGCCTCCCAAACTTTTTTTACAACGTCCTACCAAACCTCCACGGGCCCAGGCTGAAGGCGCATTGAAGGCAGTTATTTCCCTTTCTGGAGTTTTAATTAATTATTCCACAGCCGGATTTTGCTTTGACTGCGTTGACCGCTGAGCTCCCTTTGACTGTTCGTCCTCATGCAGTTACAGTAACATCGGCTTTCCAGCAAAGACTACCTCTAGTCCTAGTACCAACGCCTAGACCCAAGTCCAGTTCTGGCCCTAACAATTACTTGTGAGGGGCGGTAGCCACCAGCCGGCTGCCTGCCAACGTGTAGTCCAGAGCAAAAAGGAGAGCTATTGTGCGACGCCTCCAAAATAGGTCCTAACTGCTTCTAGGGGATAGGGGTCAAGTGGCGCTTGCCAATCTACTTGACCGCCGTGGTGGAGGGGCCGGCGCCTGAGGGGCAGCCGGACCGTACACCACGGCTCTCACCCGACCCTATCCTGAGCACGCTCAAACGCCGTGTCCGAAAAAGTCTTCCAATCAGAACGAGTGCCACTATTTTCGCCTAGCTGCTGAATCAGTAGCTTAAGAAAATAGTGTCGGGAGGAGGCTGGAGGCCGGCCTTGCTGCCGAGCCACATCCATTGTGCAGTCAAAAGTCGTACGAGGAAGACGAGAAGCCGGCATGCGCATCACATGGCCTAGCCACTGCATTGATCGCTTTGCCACAAGGCTCTCAATTGGCTCAGTGTCGCACGCCTGCCGAATATAAGTTAATCTGTGCCGGTCGACCAGGCGCACACCCAGAATGCGACGAAGGCAGTTAGAGTGGGCAACCTCCAATCGAGTCAGTTGTGTTTTAGTAGGGCCCATGTTTCGCAGCCGTACAGAAAGTGGGGCAGCACGAAAGTGTTGTAAACCCGCATCTTAGACTGCACTTGCATCTTCTTGCTGGCCCAAATCTGATCAAAAGACGCAAACACGCCCAGCGCGCGACCGACTCGCACACCGATCTCCTTTTCCACACCACCACTCTGGGTTATCCAACTCCCTAGATACTTAAATGCAGAGACGGTCTTCACTTCACCACCAGTCAGCGCAAACGTGGGCAGATCCGCGTCAAAATCTGCTGGCAAAATCATCACTTCTGTCTTGGCGGCGTTGATTTGCATGCCAAAGCTAGAGGACACTTTGTCAAGGATTTTCAGCATAAGCGCCAACTGAGCTGGGTCATGCGAGAACAAACATAAATCGTCGGCATACATCAGCATTACTATGCGCTCAACCGACGACGACAACACAGAGCCGCCGGCTCGGGTCACGACTGACACGCCAGCCCCCTCTGGCATCATGTCCTCATGCACTTGTTTGAAAGCTGTTGACGTGCTCTCTGGTGGGCTTGTCAGACTCACAATCCACTGTATGAGTTGAGCTGTGTGCAAGGTCAAAATACAGCCGGAATACAGCCAAATGGCTGTGTAGAGCCGAAAAGGAAATCAGTGATTGAAGGTGCAAGGAAGGTAACTTCACCTGGTGGCCGCCGAACAGCGGCACGTTGCGTTGCTCGTCACGTCCTGACGCCCACGTCAGTGCTTCCTGGATATATCCTGGATAATTAATTTCCTACTGCTCCGGAGGCTGGCCGGAGGAAACGTTTCTAGGCAAAAAGGTAAATGGTTGATTTCACACTCGTCGGGAAAAAAAACTTTTCCAGCGATTTCCGGGGTATCTTCTCTACCGCTTCCATGCTGCCGACGGCGGTATACCGCCTCTTTGAAAGCGCTGGCCTGCGTGATGAACCAAAAAGGAGCCCTCTCTTCAAGGCCAGGGCCTGACTGACCTGGTGGTCGAGGTCGTCGAACAGCGACTCGTTGATGACAGCGGAGAGCGACGCGCCGATGCCGCCAGTCTTCATGCACTCCTCGACGATGATGCACTGCGATTCGAGACGGGAGGGGGCAACATGTTTGAGAGGGGGGAGGGGGGGGAGGGCGGGGAGGGCAGAGGGAGGGGGGGGGCACCAATGCCGCCCGTCTTAATATGACACATTGGGCGTGCGTGCGTGCGTGCGTGTGTGTGTGTGTCTTTGTGTGTGTGTGTCTCGAACCGTACGGCGTCTCCTTTGTTCGTCGATGCGTCCACAGGAACTTGAGCGCCCCCTCCCGCCCCCCCCCAGCGGCCACACTTCTAAGAAGGCAAGTTCTAGAAGAAGGGCATTCTTCCATCGACCAGGAGAGTCAAGTGCATGTCTGCCTTGTGCCCCCCCCCCCCAACACTGAACAACGAAGAAACCCGCCGCCAAACAGTGAGGCAAAAAATAAACAAAGCCCCCCCCCCCCCCCCAAGCAAAACCAGGAAACTCCCCCAGCCGCGCGGTTACGCCTTTTTTTTTTCTTAATCGACAGAAAAAAATCGTGTGCATGTCTGCTCGCCCCCACCCACCCACCCATTTGTAAAACTCACAGAAACTCCGCTAGCCGCATGGCCACACCCTGGTCTTCTTAATCTGCGAGATGGTGTGCACGCCTACCTTCCACAGCCCCCCAACATTGCAAAAAACGAAGACACCCGCCCCAACTTGAGGGTAAAAACAAGATCAACAGCCAAGAAACCAGCCCCCACCCCCCCACCCCCCAAGCCGCGTGTTCGCACCTTCTTGGTCTTCTTGATCGACTGCGAGATCGTGTGTATGTCGAATGGCTTGAGGGAGATGAGGTCGATGACCTCGGGGTTGTAGCCCTTCTTCTCCAGCTCAGCAACCGCCTGCGAAGCAGTCGTCAGTTGTGGGGGCACGGTTGGGCACGGTGTTGGGAGGATGGGTTGTAGCCCTTGTTCTCCAGCTCAGCAACCGCCTGCACAGCACAACCAGTTTCCGCCCACAGTCAGTGGTTGCAGGGGCGCCAGTAATTTCATTTTCGGCTCTCTACAGCCATGTGGCTGTAATCCGGCTGTACTTTGGCCGAGGGCGCAGCTCATCCCATCGAGTGGATTATTAGTCTGACAAGCCCGCCAGACACAGCGCGTCAACAGCTTTCAAATCATCCATGTGTGATGACAAGCGGTCAACGGGAGGTCAGCGGTCAATGCGGTCAAAGCAAAAAACGGGGTGCTGAATAATGAATAAAAAAAATCATCCCGAAAAGGAAACCACTGGCAGGGGCGCAATGATGCCGTCGGGAGGAGGGCGAGGGGGCGCTCTTCACCAGCTCAGTGACCGCGTGTGGGCGCGTATCAATTGTGGATCAGAATCCGGTATCGTGGGCGCTGCTGGCAGGACGGGGTCAGGGTGGGGGAGTAGCTGCACCAGACTGTGCTGTACTGCCATTTGGCAGCTGGCCCCTGCATGCTGCATGACTGTGGGGTACTCGGGACCCCCCCCCCCACACACACACCTGTCCCGCTCTTGTCCCCCTCCTAGTGCTCCTCCCCCGCCCCCCGCCCTCCCTCTCCTCCCTCTCCTCCCTCTCGTCCTTCTCCTCCCTCCCTCTCCCTTCCCTCCCCTGTGCACCCGCACATCAGCTGATACTCCGACCGAAATGCTGTGTCGCCAGACAACTTGTTGAGCCCACACAAACACACGCACGCACACACGCACACACACACACACCACAGGAGCGGCTTGCCCGGCGCTGCAAAGCTTGGCGAGTAGCCGCAGCGCTGCAGCGGCTTGTGCTGGGAGACGGCCCTTATCCTCCCCCCATGCAAGATGCCATGCGGCACCAATCTCAACGAGTTGATCGACGAGCGGAGGAGCTGGCGCTCGTCAATGTGTGGTGGGCATTGGTCAAGATGGCTGTCCGTGGAGGCGGGCCACCATCACGGCTTCAGCGGTGGTGCCTGCAGAGGCAGGTTGCATGGCGGCGCTCTGCGCGCGCATGCATGGAGAAGATTTCTGGCGGGCATGGCGGAGACATCTGGCAGGCATGGAGGAGGAGATCGACGTTTGCTGCCGCTACGGTGGAGGTCTAGGGGGCGCAATCCTGCGGGCCTGTAAACCCCGCGGCCGTGCCCCATGGGGAGGAGTCAGATCTGGGGGTTGAGTGCCCTGTCTAGGTCCAGCCCCGACCCACTAGCCCCCCACCACCAGTAGCCAGGCACACATCTGCAGTCGAATACGCTGCCGGTAGGTGCGTCACACACGACTGTAAAAAACACCACCATCATCACACACACGCACACACACACACCTGCATCACCACGTAGCGCATGCGCGAGTACGTAAAGATCGACACGTCGGTGCCCTCGCGGACCATCTCAGCCTTCTCGAGGCACTGCACCTCGTCAGGCCCGCCGGCCTCGCCCTGCGGAAAAGGAACACGCAGCAGCAGCAGCGGCAGGGCGAGACGTGGTGTGCCAGCAGCAGCAGCAGCAGCAGCAGCGGAGGGTGAGAATGGGTGTGCCAGCAGCAGCAGTTGCAGCAGCAGCGACATCAGCAGCACTGCAGCTCGTTGGCGTCACCGCCCCGCCCTGCGGAAAAGGAAGGGTGGGGATCCGTGAGCCAGCAGCAGCGGCACCACCAGCAGCAGCAGCAGAGGGGGGTGCAACAGCAGGAAGGTGATGATTGGTGCGTTAGCACCAGCGTAAGCAGCAGCTCGTTGGCCAGCTTCGCCCACCGGAAAAGGGAAACGCAGACGGAAGAGACTCTGACAGGGGTCAGTCAGGGTGGAGGCAGCAGAACCCGTAGGGTAAGGATCCATGCACCAGCAGCAGAAGCAGCAACAGCAGCGCCAGCAGGGTGGGGAGTTGTGCATTCGTCAGCAGCAGCGCCAGCGGCAGCAGCAGCGGCAGCAGGGTGGGGAGTGGTGCATTAGTTAGAAGCAGCGCCAGCAGCAGCACCGCGGAAAGGGACGACGCAGATGCAGGCAGCAGCATAAGGGTCGGGTCAGCAGCAGTTCTCGGATGCGTGCATCAGCAGCAGCAGCAGCAGCAACAGCAGCAGCGGCGGCAGGGTGGGGAGTGGTGCATTACTTAGAAGCAGCGCCAGCAGCAGCACCGCGGAAAGGGACGACGCAGATGCAGGCAGCAGCATAAGGGTCGGGTCAGCAGCAGCTATCAGGTGCGTGCATCAGCATCAGCAGCAACAGCTGCAGCGGCGGCAGGGTGGGGAGTGGTGCATTAGTTAGAAGCAGCGCCAGCAGCAGTGCCGCGGAAAGGGACGACGCAGATGCAGGCAGCAGCATAAGGGTCGGATCAGCAGCAGCTCTAGGGTGCGTGTGTGCGTCAGCAGCAGCAGCAGGGTGGGGAATGGTGAAGTAGTTAGCAGCAGCAGCAGCACCCCCCGCAGCAGCGGCAGCAGCAGCGGCAGCAGTAGCAGCAGCAGCAGCAGGCGGGTGGGGAGTGGTGCGTTACAAAGCAGCAGCGTCAGCAACAGAGGTAGCAGCAGCGCTGCAGCTTGTTGGCATCACCGGCCTCTCCCAGCGAAAAAGGGCAGCAAAACGTGCACACATCAGACACACACCACACACCATGCCACACATCACACCTTGATGTTGTACAGCAGCACGTGCTCGAAGAAGATGATGGGGTTGTCAGAGCGGATTGCCTGGGGATGGGCGGGGTGGGGGGGTGGGGATGGATGGGCCGGAGGGGAAGGGGGGGCAGTGCGCGCCCACAGTGGGTGCGCGCCCACAGCTCTGAGAACACCCCCATGCAGACACTCAGCGACCGTCACCCTCTGACTTGTGCAGGCCTTTGTGAAGTTACACACGGCTGACACACACACTCGCACACACATGCCCCCCCACACCCACACAACCACACATTCTCTTCGTCTATCTTTTCCTCCCCGCCCCTCCTTCGCTCTCCCTCTCTTTCCCTCCCTCCCTTTCCCTCTCCTTCTGTCACCCTCTTGTCACCCTCTCTCACCCTTGCTCTGCCTCTCACCCCTAAACACCGACTTGAGCAGCGCCTACCTTCGAGCATTGTCGAGACACACAATCGCACACACACACGCACACACACACACACCAGTGATGCAGAAACGTTTTGGCCTGATGGCGGTCATGTGACGCGGAACACATCCCGCAGGACCTCTTTGGAGCGATTGCTGAAAATCTTGCGACGTGAACGTGTGAAATCGCCGTTTTTCACAATTTTCACACTAAAACGCGTCGCGCTCCGCACTCTGGCGACGCGGATGTCCCGCCAAACGACTCGTGAGACGCACGTTATCGCGTCACGGCTTTCTGCACCACACACACACACACACACACACACACACACACACACACACACACACACACACACTCACACACACACTTCACCCTCTCCCCATCTCTTCGTCCCTCTCCTTCCATGCCTCGCGCCTTCTGCCTCTCCCTCCCCCACGCTCACGACACATATGGACGTAAGCAGTGCATGAGCGCTGACAACAGTAGAGACCGCGACGAGCTGCAAGCCCCCCTGACCCTCCCTCTCTCTCCCTCTCTCTTCCTCCCCAGCTCTCTCTGTCTCTCCCAACGCCCCCAACACCCACCGACTTCAGCAGTGCCTTGGCGTTGCGCACTGTCGAGACCGCGACGAGCTGCACGCCTGGGATTGACTGGAAGTACGACTCGAGGCGCTGGGAGTGCTCTGCTCCAAGCTGGCGTCCAACGCCGCCCGGGCCGCGGATAACGACGGGCGTCTAGGGGCGGGGTGGGTGCGTGGGTGGGATTGTGCAGTTTTCTGTACATTCGGAGATCTTGCATCATACACGAGCCTCTGATCCTGATCTGGCGTCTGTTGTGTGAGGTTGTCGGTAACTCGTGCGTGCTGTTGACTGCTGCTGTGCTGCTGAACCCCATGCCGAGCACTGTTCCGATGACACAGTTGAATCGACCAGGGAAATGGCGACGCACGCACACTAAGATGACTGCACGTCGACATCCACACGCACGCACGCGCGCACGCACATGCACATGAATGCACGCCGACATCCACATTTCACCCACGGACACGCACCTTGTACTGCCCCCCCGACGTGTAGTGTAGCATCCCACAGTTGTTGGAAATCTGGTTGAACGCGAGCAGCAGGAAGCCCATGTTCATGCCCTCGATGATCGGGCGCAGGCCGGTCATCGCAGCGCCGATGCCCATGCCCATGAAGCCGTTCTCTGAAAGAGGGTGTGTGAGCATATGCGTGTGTGTGCGTGTGTGTGTGTGTGTTGCCACCCTCCAGATCTGTGATGCTGACGCATTCAGCAGATGCAGCCCTGGGGTTGCGTGCACAACGTGCGCACATGCAGGGGGGCTCCCGCTGCAAAATAAACTTGCCTGCCACTTCGTACAGTCACCTGTGTCGCGACTTATCTTCACCATGCATGCAAACGCGTAGCCCACCAGAGGGCCTCCCTACCCCCACTCACCGCAGATGGGCGTGTCCAGCACGCGCATGTCGCCGTACTTCTTGTGCAGGCCGTACGTGACTTTGTAGGAGCCGCCGTAGTGGCCGACGTCCTCGCCCTGCGTGCCACGCCGACGGGTGGCGTTGCATGGACGGTGCATGTGGCAAAGGAGCGAACGAAGCCCGCAGCCCCCAACCCACCCCAAACAGCGATCGACGTCATGCACAGCCTCATTGGCGCGAGGGGTGGCTGCCGGGTGTGCTCACCATGACGCACACGCAGGGGTCACGCTCCATCTCCTCGTCCGTCGCCTCCCTCAGCGCCTCCCACATCATCAGCTGCTTACCTTTCTCAGCGGCCACCACCTGAAGGGACGCACGGCGGGACACGCGGCCGCCTGCAGGGGGGGGGGGGACAAACTCCGCATCAGGGCTCTTAACGCTCGCAGCACGCGTGTACACATGCGCCCTCCCCTCTCCCCACCCCCTCTCCCCTCCCCTCAATCGCCGATGCCGATAGGAATACCCAGGCCCGATTGGAGCGCGCCTCACCCAGGCGGCTGCTCGCCATGGCACGAGCGGCAGCAGGCTGGGAGCGACCGACGGTGTTCATGCGCTGAGAGGCCAGCATGATGATGACGGTAACGTTCTGCTTGCTGAGGTGGTGGTGGTGTGTTGTGCTGTGTCGCTTGCTGATCTGGCGAGTGATTCACACTTGTTCGTTTTCACATTTAACCTGGGCGTCAAACGGTCCCGTAACTTAACCCCGGCCGTAACTGTTACGGGAGATACGGGAGAGTCGTGCCCAGAACCCAGTAACTCGACCAGTAACTCAGAAAAGTGTGAAATGCCTGATGACAGTGTGAATCGGCGCCCTCCAAGGTCCCCGCAGCGCCCGAAGATGACCAGTGTGCCTGAATCAGACCGATTCGGCCTCTGGAAGGGCCAGGGAGGGTCAAGGGAGGAGATCGGGCTTTTTCTTCAGCCCCCACACCTACGGTCGACCAGCCGTCGCGTGGCTCTCATAGACGATCGAGTTACGGGAGTTACGGGGGGTTACTGGAGGTTACTGGGAAGGGGGGCCTGAGTTACTGGTCGCGGGAATGGGGGTGTGGTGGCTTTACACCGCCGCCCACGAGGCATCATACGCCGCCATTATTAGAGTGTCGCGTAGCCATGGTCAGCACGGAGGCGTGTGCAGGCGAGAGGGGCGGTGAGGGGGCGGGACGGAAGAGATGCGCCGGAAGCATGCAGCCACACACCGATGCACTGAAACTGCGCATCTACCGCCGACGCGGAAATGGCGACCCCCCGTCGCTATTACGACGGGGGGTCGAGCAGAGAGTACTGAAGTGTGCACACAGCGACGACAGGGACGCCAGTGCTGCAGCATGCAACAACTTGCAAATGGCCGAAAAAATCCGACCTATTCAGTGGCGTATGGGATTGGTTCGGTTGCATGGATGCGTTTGCATGGTGTAGACCTGTGGGACCTGTGGGACCTCTGGGACCACCTGTCTGGATTGGAAGCTATGAAGAAGCTGGGGAGAGCTCCACGCCCCTTTGAACGTTGGCACGCATGTAGCATACTGCCATACGTGCGGTTTGCCTTTGTGTATAACTATCGCAAAGATGTGCGCAATAGCCGAAAATAACTCGTCGGACGCCCCTGCAGTAGGGGGTTCGATTATCCAGCAGTGGAGCCGATTGGCTCGGCTCGGTTTGAAGCCGATCGGCTCGGCTCGGTTCCGATCGGCTTCAAAACCTACGCAAAGCGTCCATTCCAGCCACAACACGTCGTCCTTGCCACGATGACGAGCCCTGCTACTAGTGCAGCCTGTGGCATACACGCATGCCCTCGCTCCCCATGCAGAATGTGCCATGCGCCCATGCAACATCTGCAACATCCCCCCCCCACACACACTCATATGAGAGCTCAAACTCCTGAACGCAGCTCTGCCTTTGACACTGAGTAGTGCTCTGGAGCATTGGCACTGCCATTGAGTAGCTTGCTGACTTCCACTTGTCTCACAGCGCGCACGTGCCGCGTGTTTTGTACAGCCCTCCAACCCCACACACCTGTGCCTATTGACAATGTTGACCTAGAGAGGTGCCATTGGGGCTGTTAGAGCTGTTGCAACACGCTGGATATTTTTCAGGAGCGTTCAAGCACCAGAAGGACCAGAACGGGTGATGTGACCATGCGCAGTCCAGGGAAATAAATGTCCAAAGACCCCGCGGCTGAATAAACAATTAATTCAAGGCCCGCAATTGGATAAAAACAATTATAATTTCTACCTACGGTACTCGCCTTACTTGTATATGTGTATACTTGTATTGAAAGAGGGTCGCCGATTCAAGTAGTTCCTTTTGCCTAATCAGTTGCTACTCAGTTGCTAAAACGTCCATCTTGCATGGCGGCCAAGACCACAAGCCGCTCGTAAGAATGGGATACAAATGCCTTTAAAATCCAAGTTTCATCGAAATGCGGGAAAGACGGCCCCCCCACCCCCTGTAGGTACACCCCCACACCTGTGTGAACTCATACAACAGCGCTCCCGAACCTAACATCCTTCGAAAAGGCATGCTCACATTATAAGACACAACTACCGAAACGGCCGGCCTGTTCCATGGAAGGTGACATGAATCTGTCGTAGCGCCGTACTAACCCCCCACCCCTGTGACCCCCCTATTGGGCCCAAGCGTGCGCTCAGATGACGGCCTTCCAAAGCCTACATTCCTTCGAAAATGGGTGTGCCCACTCCCGGCGTGTCAGTCGTGACCCGAGCCGGCGGCTCTGTGTTGTCGTCGTCGGTTGAGCGCATAGTAATGCTGATGTATGCCGACGATTTATGTTTGTTCTCGCATGACCCAGCTCAGTTGGCGCTTATGCTGAAAATCCTTGACAAAGTGTCCTCTAGCTTTGGCATGCAAATCAACGCCGCCAAGACAGAAGTGATGATTTTGCCAGCAGATTTTGACGCGGATCTGCCCACGTTTGCGCTGACTGGTGGTGAAGTGAAGACCGTCTCTGCATTTAAGTATCTAGGGAGTTGGATAACCCAGAGTGGTGGTGTGGAAAAGGAGATCGGTGTGCGTGTCGGTCGCGCGCTGGGCGTGTTTGCGTCTTTTGATAAGATTTGGGCCAGCAAGAAGATGCAAGTGCAGTCTAAGATGCGGGTTTACAACACTTTCGTGCTGCCCCACTTTCTGTACGGCTGCGAAACATGGGCCCCTACTAAAACACAACTGACTCGATTGGAGGTTGCCCACTCTAACTGCCTTCGTCGCATTCTGGGTGTGCGCCTGGTCGACCGGCACAGATTAACTTATATTCGGCAGGCGTGCGACACTGAGCCAATTGAGAGCCTTGTGGCAAAGCGATCAATGCAGTGGCTAGGCCATGTGATGCGCATGCCGGCTTCTCGTCTTCCTCGTACGA
Source organism: Chlamydomonas sp. UWO 241 (assembly GCA_016618255.1). Taxonomy (NCBI): domain Eukaryota; kingdom Viridiplantae; phylum Chlorophyta; class Chlorophyceae; order Chlamydomonadales; family Chlamydomonadaceae; genus Chlamydomonas; species Chlamydomonas priscui. The sequence continues at coordinate 50,696 of VFSX01000682.1, read as the reverse complement.
CTTTTGACTGCACAATGGATGTGGCTCGGCAGCAAGGCCGGCCTCCAGCCTCCTCCCGACACTATTTTCTTAAGCTACTGATTCAGCAGCTAGGCGAAACTAGTGGCACTCGTTCTGATTGGAAGACTTTTTCGGACACGGCGTTTGAGCGTGCTCAGGATAGGGTCGGGTGGAGAGCCGTGGTGTACGGTCCGGCTGCCCCTCAGGCGCCGGCCCCTCCACCACGGCGGTCAAGTAGATTGGCAAGCGCCACTTGACCCCCTATCCCCTAGAAGCAGTTAGGACCTATTTTGGAGGCGTCGCACAATAGCTCTCCTTTTTGCTCTGGGACTACACGTTGGCAGGCAGCCGGCTGGTGGCTACCGCCCCTCACAAGTAATTGTTAGGGCCAGAACTGGACTTGGGTCTCGGCGGTGGTACTAGGACTAGAGGTAGTCTTTGCTGGAAAGCCGATGTAACTGTAACTCCCGGCATAATTCCCGGCATGAAATGCCACACCCCATGAAGGTACACCCCCACGGTAACAGTAACAAAGTAACACGGGATTTCCAGCTAAGCAGGCTACTCTTCTACTAGAGACACCCGCCGATACTCCAGCACACTTAAGTACTAGAGTACCGTCGGCTCCCGGCCGATAGACTACCGCTCCCGCCGGCTAGACTACCCCAAACAGCGGTCTCTGAGAGACATGTCTGGCAAGGAGCATATAGGAGAGGACCTTCCTCAGGGTCACAGTAGTGGCCTTGTGGCCAGTCAAGCCGGCAGAGCCGACTGGCGCTGACTGGAACGGTCCCCGCCTGGCAGTGCATGGCTGTCCAGCTCTCGTTTGCATGGGGCTCAGCCGGCGCGCCATGCCTCATGCATGGCCAGGTCCCACCCTCCAGGGGTGTATGGACGACAGAGTTGTCATGGAGGCTGCCTGAAGACCTTCCAACGCCAGTCACCGGCAGACGAGCGACCCCGAGGATGAGCGCGGTGACGAACGCTGCGATTGGTGAAGCGGATTTACTCTGTGTTGCCTCGGCGGTCGCCACCGCTGAAGCCGTGATGGTAGCCCGCCTCCACGGGCAGCCATCTTGACCAATGTCCAGCATGCATTGACGGGCGCCAGCTCCTCCGCTCGTCGATCAACTCGTCGAGATTGGTGCCGCATGGCGTCCTGCATGGGGGGAGGATAAGGGCCGTCTCCCAGCACGGGCCGCGGCAGCGCCGCGGCTACTCGCCAAGCCATGGCAGCGCCGGGCAAGCCGCTCTTGAAGTGTTCCACCGAGGGGCAGTCTAGCAGGAGCCGGGCCAGTCGTATTTTACCCCGCTCGTCAGCGGCACGGAGATCCTCGTCACCAGCAGCGCCGCATTGCTGGGTCCAGGGCTCGGCGACGAGAACGCGCCTCTGTTAATCGAGCCCATACCTGTGTAAACTCATACAACAGCCGTCCCGAGCCCAACATCCTTCGAAAAGGCATGCTCACATTATATGACACATCTACCGACACGGCTGGCCTGTCCCATGGAAGGTGACATGAATCTGTTGTAGCGCCATACCAACCCCCCACCCCCGTGACCCCCCTATTGGGCCCAAGCGTGCGCTCAGATGACGGCCTTCCAAAGCCTACATTCCTTCAAAAATAGGTGTGCCCATCCCCGGCATAATTTCCGGCATGAAATGCCTTTAAAATCCAAGTTACATCGAAATGCGAGAATGTCGGTACCCCACACCCCCTGAAGGTACACCCCCATACCTGTGTACACGCATACAACAGCCTTCCCGAGCCTTACATTCTTCGAAAAGGCATGCTTACATTACCAGACACACCTACCGACACGGCTTGCCTGTCCCATGGAAGGTGTCATGAATCTGTCGTAGCGCCACACAACCCCCCCACCCCCGTGACCCCCAGATTGGGCTCAAGCGTGCGCTCAGATGACGGCCTTTCAAAGCCTATATTCCTTCGAGAATCGGTGTGCCCATCCTCGGCATAATTCCCGGCATGAAATGCCTTTAAAATCCAAGTTGCATCGAAATGCGAGAATGTCGGTTCCCCACACCCCCTGAAGGTACACCCCCATACCTGTGTACACTCATACAACAGCCGTCCCGAGCCTAACATCCTTCGAAAAGGCATGCTCACATTATATGACACACCTACCGACACGGCTTGCCTGTCCCATGGAAGGTGACATGAATCTGTCATAGCGCCATACAACCCCCCCGCACGCAGCAGTATTGGCCCCCACACGTATGTCGAAATTGTCGAGGCCCCTATCTCCTCGAAACTTAGGGCCGGTCATGGTCCTGAATGATGATGATGATGGATCTTACAGTCTGTGTGACACCAGTAATGATGTATAAGACCGGTGTCGGCGCTAGCGCCCAACACCTTAAACTCAGTTTCAGTGGGAAACTGGCTGGCTACCTGGTAGGGGTGAGGGTAAACCCCCACACGCGCGCACGCACTGGACCTAGACAGGACACTGGGCCCCCAGATCCACCCTATACCACCCAGGTAGTGACAGCAACGCATTGTTGGTGTGCGCCTGTGTTCTACTACTAGTCCCGCCGCCGCCATTGGCTCCAGCAATCTCCTCCATGCCCGCCAGCAATCTCCTCCACGCCCGCCAGCAATCTCCTGTATGCCCGCCAGCAATCTCCTCCATGCCCGCCAGCAATCTCCTGTATGCCCGCCAGCAATCTCGTCCATGCATGGGCGCCGCCATGCGATCTCCATGCGCCGCGCCGCGCTCCATGCGCGCCAGCACCCGTACCACCCGCCTCATTCCCGTTCTTTAGCCATTCCCCGTGACACCTATGGCTGATCCTTGTTCCGCCGTCCCCTTTGGCATCTGTAACCCGTATCCTCTCCCTGTAGCCTCATTCCCCGTTCTTAACCGCCATCTCCATTATGGTGCCCGCCCGCTGGTGGGGCCTCGCCTCGCCCCATGCCGCACGGCTAGTGTATTGATTGCTGCGCCATCTATAATCTGCGCCTTGGGGCAGGGAACCCCTGCGCCACAACCTCCTCACAAAGCCTAGCCGCATGTGCCTCGCTTCCCATGTTTCTCAATTTCTCGCCATCCGCTTCCATGCTGCCGCCTGCAATCTCCTCCACGCCCGCGAGCAATCTCCTCCATGCCCGCCAGCAATCTCCTCCATGCATGCACGCGCAGAGCGCCGCCATGCAACCCCCATGCGCCGCGCGCGCCATGCGTGCGCCGCGCCCGCCAGCTCCCGTAGCCTCATTCCCCGTTCTTTACCCATGCGCCATGACGCATTAGCCTTGTCCGCCGTCCCCTGGCATGCATAACCCGTAGCCTCATCCCCGGTAGCCGCATTCCTCGTTCTTAGCCGCCATCTCCATTATGGTGCCCGCCCGCTGGTGGGGCCTCGCCTCGCCCCATGCCGCACGGCTGGTGCATCGATCGCGTCGCCATCTAATAATCTGCGCCTTGGGGCAGGGAACCCCTGCGCCGCAACCTCCTCACAAAGCCTAGCCGCATGTGCCTCGCTTCCCATGTTTCTCAATTTCTCGCCATCCGTCTCTCTCTTCCATCCAGGCACAGTAAACCATTAGGAGCCGCAATCTGCTTGAGTTCCGATCGTTGTGAGAGGGGGTGCATGCTCGCCGCAATTCTCGCCATCGTGCATCGTGCTCTCCATCGTACCGCTGCCCCATCTGCCACATAGCCTCGCCCCATCAGGACCAGTTCATCAGTAGCGCTGTGCGTCACAGCCGCTCAGGGTAAATTTCCAGATTTTCAGCCGCCCAGTACCAAGCGCAGTTGTCCCGGTTGTCCGCCATCGAGCGGCGCCAGGGCGGGAGCCCCTGGCGAAGAGCTTATGAACTTAACATGGTAACTGTAACTGTCGTTAATAGATAGATCGTCTCCATGTTATTCCGCATAGACATGCTGGGGAGAGGGCGCCAGGGAGCAAGGGCATGCCTCGTCAGCACTGTTTTGCCCGCCCCCGGGCCGGAAACACCCGCTCCCTGCCATACGCATGCGGACTAACATGGAGACACATGTAATAGAGGCGTTGTGTCACGGGACGATGCGCCTCTAGCCCCTTAGTCGCTAATGGTTCTAGCTGGGCTAAGGGCTAGCAGGCCCCTTGTCGTGCGTAAGCTATGAGTAGGGAGTCACCCGTGTGCCAGGGACCTACTCGGTAGCTGGGGGGAAAGGGGGCGGAGGAGTCGACGCTGCTGCAGGCGTAGGGCGCGTGCACGTAGCGGAGCGGAGGGCAAGCAGTAGAGGCCATAGACCAGTCTCGGCTGGGACGCGCTGAGCACAAAGGTATTAGGTGTCAGGCGTCTGCTCGGGCTGAAGACTGTCTGGCGTACTGACTCGGCGAGGGACGAGGATGGACGTGGTTACAACCGTACTCTTAGCTGTAAGGTGACTGCTTGAGCCCAGCCATCGCTGGCTCTTAAAGCATATGTGGAGGAGGCTTCCTTGGTTATCTGCCGGGCAGCCCTAACCGTTGGATGGACAGCTTCTACCTACCGAGCAGTGCCAGCCGTCGGTAGGCATCTTCCAGGCAACGAGGCAAAGGTTCCAATGAACCTGAACCGTCCGTGCCGGGTTCCACTCACCAAGGAGGTTCCTAGCACCTCGCCTTGGTCCTAGCGCTCGCAGGCGCTCCTAGCGCTCGCAGGCGCTTGTGCTTGTCGCACAGAAAACGTCCAAGGTAAACTGACCCGTGTCATTCACCCCCCCCCCCCGGGCTGAGGTCTGTCCTCAGAACTCGGGCGGGTACTGTTTCAACTTCCCAAAGTGTGGATAAAGTCAATCATGCAGACTCTGTCATTGTGCAATCATTTGGAAAATACATTTGTACAGTTGACCATTGTGATCAGAACAACCGTTGCGTTAAAAGTCAGCCACTGTTCGTGACCAAAAATCATTTTGGTGTGTGTGTGATCCATGTGCTATGGGTGCGGTCTGTGGCTGTTCCACCAGTCCACTCATTGCATGGTCGTACCACACTGTGCAAGCGGCGTAGTATAGCTGCACTTCACAGTGGGTTTGTGGAGCGGTCATGAGAACGCCTGCTGCGTTTCCCACGCCCTCCGCGCATTCCTGCCAGCCCAATTACTCCTGGGGCTGCAGGTGGATGTTCTCATGAGAGAGGTCGTGGCCATAGTTGTGGCTCGCGTCCATCAGCTCAGAGGGCATCCAGCGGTGATCATAGCCCATAAGCGAGCGTGAAGGGTAGGGCTGGTGCGTGTAGATCCGAGAGACCTCCATCATGTACATGGCAAGCTTGTGCTCCCAGTCCATACCAAGTGAGTGCCCCCACTCCTTCATCTCCTCCCATGTGACCTGACCCCTGCCCCGACGGCCATGCTTACCACGCCACAACACGAGCAGATAGGGCGTGTTGGGCTCCTGGTTCGTCTCTGACCAACGGTTGGCCAGCAGCACGTCCAAAACTGCGTCTACCTCATGGTAGTGCACAGGTGGGAGCCTCACAGGTGGGGGGAACAGAGTGCGGCGCGCCCTGATCTCGTCCACCCATGGCCCGTCGCGGTAGCGTTCCACGTGCCCCATCTGAGCATCGCGGACACGCTGAGTGTACTGCACCTTTTCCAGGTAGCGAGCCCGCGCGGTAGCGCCTGGCTTGGCACACTCCTCGCGCCAGCGCTCTGCTTCGCGCCACACGCGGTCCGACACGGTGAAGAGGACGTTGGGAACGACCTCATCGTCGTTGTCGTCCTCAGGAACCTCTGGCTCGGGAGAGGAGCCAGCAAAGGAGGATGGGGAGAAGGGCACAGACGCGACAGGCGATCCTGCCGGCAGTGGAATCCCCCCCCGCACGTTCCCTTGCATGAGGCCTTTGCCCCAGCCCGCATGCACATACGGCTCTGGGTCAGCCTCCTCTATGCCCTCCATCTCTAGGTTGTAGAGCGTGCTCACTCGCGGCAGTGATTTTGGCACTGAGCCCTTAGGTGGCCCCTGAGGTCCGTGGTAGCGCTCCTGCGGCTCATCCCACGGCACACGCTGCGGCACCCCCTGGCTGGCATCGGGCGCTGGCGAATTGGCCCAGGGCGGTCGAGCCACACCCGGTGCGGGCGACCCGAACCTAGGCTCATACTCGCCATAGTGGTCCCTGAAGCCCGTCAGAGCTTCCACGCTGCGTGAGTGGTCCATCATGTTGTCAAAGAAGCGGGGAGACCCTTGCGCGTTGATCGGCACAAAGTCTGCCGACCATCCTCCCCGCGGCGGCTGCATACGGCCGTCCTGGAGAATGCGCTTGTTGCCAACCTTGTGGTAGTTAGGTGCTAGGCCACTCGTAGTTTAGTTTGTGGATACACTATGACTTTTTATGGCTTCAGCCCTTATTTTAACCTAATCGGAAGGTGTGAACCGGATCGTATCGGTATCTAATCGGCGTTGAGTAGCAACTGCTCTCCGCCTCCTACAGAATCGCGCCGGGCCGTGTGTTGCGCGTTAGCTAGTGGCTTACGGTTCAAGGCCACACTTAGCGTCTAGCAGTACCCGCTCTACGTATTCCTGTTGTGATACGTGCGACTAGTTATCTTCTTATACAGTGAATCTTGAGGACTGGCGTGTATATCTATGTACTGCCGTGCAGCAGCTCGCTCTGCCCTCGTCGATACCATCGGACTTGGCAGCAACTGTGCTTCCTCCACACTCGTGTGGTTCACTGGTTTGACCGTTGGTTTTGAGAGTTAAAGAGGCGTTGTCACTGCTCCACACGGTTGGTCAAATTGAACGTCGCTCTTCTGGTCGCTCTCAGGGTTAACTACACCCCCCCTTTGGGAATTCTTGACTGCGTCAGTTTCCCGAAGGTCTGAACCCTGAGATCCGGTTTCGCTTTCGAGGGAAGTGTCTGTCCTTGACTTAGAAACCCCTTGGGCTCAACATTCAGCTTTAACTCTGCTGAGGCTAACTCTTTTTGGAGAGCTGCCTTCAGCACTTCTGCGGCTACCCCTACTGGGATCCGCCCCTTTTTAGCTGACCCCATTGGATTATGGCTGTGGTATTTTAGCAAAAGCTCAAAATAGCTTTTCACATCCATTCCGGGTGGCTCACAAAGGTCGAGTGCATACTGCCACTCTTTCTGGGTGTACCCCAGATATTGGACTAATAATTGGAGGTACTGTCCATTCCTGCCTACCAGGCGATGGCCACAGAACTCCTCCACTTGATAGTGCTCCTCACCATCCTCCAGGATGGGCTCAGGCGCAGTTAGTCTAGCTGCCCTAGCAGGAAATGCTTTGGTCTCAAGGTACGGCCTCAGTCGACCAACATGAAAGGCGTTATGAGTGCTCTTCATGTATTCTGGTAAGACTAGCCTGTAAGACACCTAGAAATCACTTCCTTGATTTCAAAGGGTCCCCTAAAGATGGCATTTAACTTCTTGGTTGCACCATCGGCCTGTGCCAGGTTTCCATGGGTGCTATCCTGAAAGTGACTCTCGCTGAGCAGTACCTTATCCCCTACTGAGAGTATTACTTCTTTCCAAGACCTACTGGCATTCTTTATTTGGACAGCCTGTGCCTTGAGCATAGCTTCCCTTGCTGCAGCTATATCTTTCCTAATTGTGCTCACGTACTTGTCTACCGACTTCTCTGCTGTTTCAGCAGCGAGAAGCATTGGTGTGGCATACAACGATAGTGGCAGAATCGGATGCATCCCTGAACACAGGAAGTACGGAGTATAGCCAGTACTAGCATTGACCGAGTCGGTATACGCGATCTCAACGACATTTAAGCTCGCTGCCCACTCCCTAGATCTGTTATGGGTGTAACTCCGAATCATCGAGGCGATGGTCCGGTTTGCTTGCTCTGTTACTCCATCTGACTGAGAATGTGCTGCCGAGCTCATGGCTCTCTTCACTCCGGCCTTTTCCAACAATTCTGTCCAGAACGCACTAATGAAACGAGGGTCCCTGTCAGACACTATGATGATCGGAAACCCAAACCGTTTCACCACGTTTTGTAGAAAGAGGTCGGCTACAGTGATCGCACTGAAAGTTGCCGGTGCTGGTAACAACACTAGGAACTTGCTCAAACGGTCAACCACCGTCATTATCACTGAGTAACCTTCTTTGGTAACTGGTAACCCTGTGATAAGGTCGATCCCTATACTCGCCCAAGGTCTTCCTGGGATAGCTAGAGGCTGAAGAAGTCCTAACTTCTTCTGCTGAGTTAGTTTGTCAAGCTGACAACTCGGACAAGTGCTACAGTATAAATTGACGTCATGGCTCATACGCGGCCAGTAGTGGGCGCGTGCCAGGCGTTCAACTGTCTTTTTGCGCCCTAGATGTCCTCCTAGTGGACCATCATGACACATCTTGATGAGGGTCTCCTGTATAGCCTTACTGGGGATTAGCAGTCGCATGTCCTTGTATAGAAGGTCATCGATTACTTTATAATCCCTACGTCTTCCTTCCATCACGTCGGCCACTAGCGCGTGGTTATCTCTATTTCCACGTACTGCCGCTGTTACGTCCTCAATTAATCCTTCTTGCATCGGTAAGAACTCAAGGGAATTAATCGCCTATGTGTAGTCGCATCTGCGACTTAGAGCATCGGCTACCACATTGAGTTTGCCTGCTCTATGAAGAAACTCCACATCATAGGAGGGGGGGATGGGGGGAGGGGGCCCCGGGGCCAACAAGAGGGCAGGGAGGGGTGTTCGAGGGGGTGGGTGTTGCGGGGGGTCAAGAGAGTAGGTGTTTGTGAGTGGGTGGGTGTTGGGGGGGGGGGGATCTTGGCCCCCCTGAACACACACACACCCTCCTGCCCCCCCCCCCCACCAACCAACCAACATCTCTTGGCTGCAGAAACATACAATACGGGAAACAAGCAAGAAACACACAACGTCACGATACCGGCGCAGGTCTTGCATAACACGAGGGCGACGATGCCACGAGGAGTGCCACCCGACCCCCTCAAACCCCTTCACCTCAGCCGTGCACATGGCGTGCATTTGCGGAGTGCACGGCTGTCTCTCATAATAAGACACAGGCCACGACAACTGAGAGACATGTGGGGAAAATGTGCTCGCCATGAATTATTCATTAAGCAAAAAATTAAGCACGTCACTGTTGATAGATCAAACTCTCTTCATTCACGAATGTGTGACAACTTTATCTTCATGATGCGCGCTCCAGAGGGCCCGGGGCGCGTGCTTACATTAAGTTTCGTACCGCCAGGCCGGCCGCTGGAGCGTGCACACCTCCGTGGGAGTGCGAGACTCGGTTTGGCAGGTTTCACACCAGTGTTTCCGTTAGCCAACCCGCAACCCGGCAAAGTGAAATTTGGGGTTGATATTGGCCGAATCGGGCTGGCGTGTCGCGTTGAGATTGCGCAAATTCCAACCCTTAAAAGGCCGGAATCGGTATTTTCACACTTTTTCCGCCGAAATTCGCCTCCGCGGGGTTGAGATCGGCCCGGGTGGAGCCATGATATTTACAAGATCATCAACGGAACCACTTTTTCACACGTACGCACATTTGTTCGTTGTCATGGGCCTTGATGTCATGGATACAAGAAATCCAAGCCATGCGCGAGCGCCGGCCCATGACTGCGAGGAAAGGAAAAAAATGCCCCAGCCGTGAGTGCACCACACACTTCTGGTGAGCTGGCAAGTGATAGTATAACAACAATCAAACAACCACCACCACTTCTTTAGGCATAATTCGCCACTTCTTTAGGCATAATTATATCGTATCCGGGATTGTGTCCAGGGATTGGACCACAGCGGAAAATCAGGGGGGCTGCAACTGGCCCGCCTGCGCCCTCGTCTGCTGTTAACCCTGTATTCCTGAAGAACATAGTGGCTCGGTGGTGTCCTTCAGGCAAACAGAAGAGGTCGTGTAGGCCCCAGCAGCATAGCAGGTTTCCCCCGCAAGGAGGCTACTTTTTTGCGGACAAGAGTGAAATAGTCCACTTTCACACGTCTCGGAGGAAGCTGCCCACACTTCACCCCAACAGTTTCCCCCAAAAGTTTCGGTTCGCCCCCGCGACAGGGGCTATGGGGGCGCGGGGACATCAATGAAGTGGCTGCAGGCGGTAGACGGAAAGGTGTCCGCCACACCGGTCAAGGTCCGCGTCCCTCGCCACCGCGCTGCCTGGCACCAGTAAAAAGGGATTGGCGAGGCCGCTAAATCATACACCCCTCTCCCGAGTCGTGGTGTGCTGCCCGGGGCGGGCCTGTCTTCACTTATTATAAGGACCACACAGTGACGCCACATCAGCCAGTCATGAGACGTCTGTCAGCCTTCCGCATACCTCCGCTGCTGTGAGGCTAGCCTGTATGTAATTGGCCTGGCTGAAGACTGAGGTAAACCCCAGTAGTGGCCAGCAGTGGATTGTAAAACTCTCGTCATCATCATCGTGGTTGGTGTTGCATCTGGTGCCAGAATCAGGCCAGCAGCAGCTGGGCCAGGGTGTAAAGGCCGACCCCGGGTTTCTTTATAGTGGTTACACTCAAAATCTTGGGGGAGTAATGGCGTTAACCGGGCCCCACGGCTCTGTGGAGGTTGCAGTGTGTGAATATGTGTTTGTGTTCAGTGCGTTTTGCCCGTGCACTGCCCAGCACCCCAGCAGCCCTCAGCTCCGCCTCTGTGACGCAACACGCCAGGGTAACAATTCAGATCTATACATGTAAAAAGAGCAGCAGGCGGCCTGCTGGGTCCAGAGAAGCTGGCGGAAGCTGATGTCGCCGTCCGCCCCCTGTGTACGCGGCCCCTCGTCTAAAAACAAGCACCACGTGTGGCGCGTGCGTGTGCCGGTAGACCTTGGAGAAAGCCTGCCACCAGTTGGAAGGTGACCTTGGAGGACATCTAACCGCCAATAAGCAGGGCGCCAGCCACGTGTGTCTGTCAACCGGCTGCCGGCTGAACTGGCTGCACGCGTGTGAGTGTCTGTTCCTCCGAGTGCTGGCATGTGTCAGTGCGTGTGTGCGGTACCTGCACAGCATGGCTGAGGTGCCTGCACTGCACTGCCAGATGGCCGCTCACCACACTCAGTAGATAGGCGGTGGCAGCAGGCAGGTGGTAACAGCACATGCAGGCACATGCTGGCAGCTGCTATTTACCGCTGTGCACTTAGGCCAACGCTGCCCGCCAGGCTGCATGCATACCAACAAATGGTGACGGGGGCGAAAAGAGCCAGCGATTACATGTCACCACGCGCGCGGCGGGCAGAACGCAACACCCGTGCAGCCCAGGCCCTGGCTCTCCTCCTCAGTCCAGCTGCCCGAGAGCTGCCACGCAGAAAACAGCGCATCGTCAGCGTTGCCGTTAGCGACGAAGGAGTACAGCGTCTCGATGTTGCACATCTCAGAGAGCGCGTCGGCGCAGCACGACGACACACCAGAGCTGGGTAGTGATGCCGGGCTGCTGGCCGCCCTGTACGCACCACCGGTGGTACCGGTACCGCCACCGCTGTAGATGCCCCCGCAGTCGTCGCCGTCATCAATCAGCAGCAGCGACGGCAACGCACCGCGCGGTAGCAGAGCGCCCACATCGACATCGACAAGCGGCGACCCAAACGGCGTTGGCGGTGGCGCTGGCGGCGCCCACGGTTCAGAACTGCCACCTGCGGGGGTTAGTTTGAGAGTGGGTGAGTGGAGGACGGACAGTCGCGGGGCGAGATACCGGTTCGACTTTGAATGCGTGCTCGTACCATTACCCCATGCCTGTAGAGTAGCCTGCAGTGGTGGGCGTGCTTTGGTGGGTTCTGGGATGCAGGGACAGGGAGAAATGGGTTTGTGCCAGTGCAGAGGGCGGGGGCGGGGGCCTGCAGGATTCCTGCGGGAACGCGGGTAAAATACCTTCTGTCCTGGCCTTGAGCTTCCTGCTCTCGTTTTCCACTGCGCCCTCATCCCTAGAGTGGCGCCGTGGTCGATAACCATGCGCATCGTTGACCAGACGTGCGGCTGCAAGGAGGGGGTGGTGAGATACGATCGCGACGTGCTCTAAGAATGCTAGGATCCAGCAACAGTAGCTCGAAAGGCTCCACTATGCCCCGCGCATGCGAACGCACCTGCAATGCTCTGTACCGCCGTTCCGCCTCCTCCGACGAAGGGGGGCGGGGCACAGTGACCTGCCAGCTCACCCCAAGTGCACGCGCGCCCGTGGTGAAACATGAACATCATCATCAGTTGGTGGCACACGTCCGCGGTCGCTGGGTAGCAGTAGTCCCCAGGGTCGATGCTGGCCCCGCGTGTGGTGCTGGGCTCGGGTTGGTGTTGCTTGGGTTTGTCTCGCATGGCTGTCGCACAGTGAGGTGGTGTGCGAGCGTTTGGGGCACTTCCGAAAAAAAGGAAACAAATGTAGGGGCAGCAAGCGGAATTTGTGGTGCTACCTCCTAGTGATGCAGCTTGCTGACTCACGGGAAAAATCGCCTAAATGGGCGTGGGCCCGGATTGCGATCACATTTTCCGACAGTTTCCGACACACTGACATTGACCCCCCTACAAGAGGGGAATGCTGATATGAAGCAGCAAGGGGCCAAGGTTGGCCGCCACTGCGGCGAGCGCATCCCCACAAACTGTGAAGCACGACCGTGACAGCTGCGCATGCGGGGGGGCGGCGGTCATGTCCCCACACACAGAGGCTTTCAGGTAGTTTGGTGCCAGGTTGTCTTGCGTTTGGGCGGGGATCTCTGTGCGTTTCAAAGGCCAGGCGGCCCTCCCCGCGGGGAGGTAGCTGGGCGGCCCTCCCACCGGGGCGACCTTCCCAGCCAACTTCCGTCTCCCATACTAGGTGCGACGGAAAATACCATAAATGATGATGAGAGTTTTACAATCCACTTCTGGCGGTCACACGTACGGTTCCAAAGCTCCAGTGGGACTTAGAGAAACAAGGCTCAAGGCCCACAAAAGGTCAAGCTACGCATCTGCGCGCGGCCCCTCCCGCCGGGGGGGGCTGCCTGCGCGTGTGGGCGACACGTCGCTGCGCCGCAGCTTCGTGCTGTCGATCCCGGTGGCACGCGGCGCCAACTGGTTCCTCGCGGGCGGTGGCAGGCGGATGGATGAAGAGGAGGCGACGGCGGCGGCGGCGGAGCGGATCGCTGCAGCCGCCGAGGACGGCACCAGCCTGCCCGTCCGCCTGGCTACGGATGTCGTGAGCTTCCTCTACGGCGGCACCGGCCGGCGGGAGCCGGCTGATGGTGGCGTCGTGTCCGCGTCGCTCCTCAACGCCAAGCCTGGCGTCGGGGGCATCGGCGTGGAGCCACGCGGGGCGGTGTGCTGCGTGTGCTCTTCACCGTGGCGTCTGACGCCGTGGCCGACACTGTCGTGCGCTGGCGCCACGAGCTGCGCCGCTGCGTGGACTCGACTGCAGTGTTCGACGTCCTCAGTGACCGCGAGGAGGCGCAGCACCAGGCGCTGTGGCCCGCTTTTCTCGCCGCCAAGGTTGCGGGGAAGCGGGCGCAGTTCCACCGCGCGCGCCTCGTCGTTGACGGCGAGCGGGTGCCTGCACCTGCTTGCTAGATGGCATTCCCTCTGGGGGTGTTTTTTGAAGGGGAGGTGGTGCCACACGCGTGCGGTGGCGGGTGCGGTGTGGTCGCTGAGTAGAGTGCTGCGGCGGGTGTGCTACTAGCCCCGCTTCCGGTGGTCTGGGGGAGGGCTTTGTGGTCCCTTCATGGTTTTATACCTTGGGTCCGCCCTCTGGCCATTTGAGGGGCTGGGTGTGCAGCCTGCAAAGTGGTGCTGCTTGCTTGGCGCCCGCCACCAAGTGTGGATGGCGTTACCGTGGGCTACTTGTAGCTTGACCTTTTGTGGCCTTGAGCCTTGTTTCTCTAAGTCCCACTGGAGCTTTGGAACCGTACGTGTGACCGCCAGAAGTGGATTGTAAAACTCTCATCATAAAGTAGCCCACGGTAACGCCATCCACACTTGGTGGCGGGCGCCAAGCAAGCAGCACCACTGTGCAAGCTGCACACCCAGCCCCTCAAATGGCCAGAGGGCGGACCCAAGGTATAAAAACATGAAGGGACCAAAAAGCCCTCCCCCAGACCACCGGAAGCGGGGCTAGTAGCACACCCGCCGCAGCACTCTACTCAGCGACCACCCCGCACCCGCCACCGCACGCGTGTGGCGCCACCTCCCCTTCAAAAACACCCCCTGAGGGAATGCCATCTAGCAAGCAGGTGCAGGCACCCGCTCGCCGTCAACGACGAGGCGCGCGCGGTGGAACTGCGCCCGCTTCCCCGCAACCTTGGCGGCAAGGAAAGCGGGCCACAGCGCCTGGTGCTGCGCCTCCTCGCGGTCACTGAGGACGTCGAAGATTGCAGTCGAGTCCACGCAGCGGCGCAGCTCGTGGCGCCAGCGCACAACAGTGTCGGCCACGGCGTCAGACGCCACGGTGAAGAGCACACGCAGCACACCGCCCCCGTGGCTCCACGCCGATGCCCCCGACGGCAGGCTTGGCATTGAGGAGCGACGCGGACACGACGCCACCATCAGCCGGCTCCCGCCGGCCGGTGCCGCCGTAGAGGAAGCGCACGACATCCGTAGCCAGGCGGACGGGCAGGCTGGTGCCGTCCTCGGCAGCTGCAGCAAGCTTATGTGTGCGGCAATCAAGAAGTATTTTCATGCGGGTGCGGTGGCCGTGCGTGGCTTCTCGGCTGGCATGCGTTGCATGCACGCAGCAGCACGGCCGCGGCCTCGTGTGGACATGCACGTGGCCATCCGCTGCACACTAGGAGCACACGCCGCCAGCGCCACACCCACCTCGTGTTTTGCTCCCCATGAGGGCTTGCTCACCATTGCAGGCAATACGGACCGACAATAAACGTTACTGGTCGGGGGGCAGGGCGTATCCTAGTATGCATATTGTGAGCCTTGCCCCTGACCACTGCCTTTTGTCATCGGTTCATATTTGCACGGCCCACCCCCTCCCCCCCCCACGCGCTGGACCCTCATGCGGATTTGACTTGGGCAGCTACGACTCGGAAGCGAGGATGCCACGCTGCGAGCCAGACCTGGAGGACGCACAAATTATGTGAATGGTTAACAGGCATACGACGCTGGTGGAGACGCACATGGCACAGATGAAGGGTGCTGGCACTGTGCAAACGAGAACAATTTGGCAGCTGCAGAGGCAGGCAGCAGCAGCTCCGTCAGGCGCAATTGCTCGGCAGGGGCACCAGCACGCGTCAGCAATGCAGGAGGTTGCCATCGCCGCGCACATATGCACTTACAAGGCCGAGCTCGTTGAGCAGGCGCAGCAGCGCGCGGCCGTGGTCACCATGGTGACGGAGGCAGGCTTTGCTTAACTACTCTGCTGCTGAACGGTGGCCAATTGCAAGGGAAGCTGCCCGTTCAAATCTACAGGTATGATCAGGGCTCTGTTGGGGCTAGAGAAGCTGGCGGAAGCTGGTGTTGTCGTGCCCCCCCCCCCTGTGAGCGTTGTGTTACCATGCGAGCATCGCCATCCGCCCCGCGCGCATGCCAAAATTTTTGACATATGCATAGCATCGTGTAACATGCCGGCGGTCGCTGCGGTGCGTCTTGAGGGGGTGGTTCAAAGGCGGGAGTGTGAACTGTTAATTATCTGCGCGCGGCAGAGAGCGCTCACTGACCATCACGCCACTACTACACCCGCACGGCCTCGATCACCGCAATCGTCCCAGCCGTGTGCCGTACAAATGATACCGCCCGCAAGCCCGCCCGTTCCAGAAGACCCGGCAGGTTCTGATTCCACACGCAGCCCTTGGACGTAGACGCGACGGCGTCGGCGGATGCGTCCTGTGTGTGCGCGTGTGTTTGATTTTACTGTTTGTCGGAGGCCTCTGTTTGCACATACGAGCTGCAGGTGTGCGCGCACGTGTGTGTGTGTGTGTGTGTGTGTGTGTGTGTGTGTGTGTGCGTGCGTGTGTGTGTATATGTGTGTGTGCGTTC
Organism: Chlamydomonas sp. UWO 241; assembly: GCA_016618255.1. NCBI lineage: Eukaryota > Viridiplantae > Chlorophyta > Chlorophyceae > Chlamydomonadales > Chlamydomonadaceae > Chlamydomonas > Chlamydomonas priscui. The sequence goes on along the minus strand of VFSX01000682.1, from coordinate 34,817 downwards.
AATTTTACAGTCATTCAAATGTAGGTCTGACGCCGATGCTAGCGTATCATACCTGTATGCGTGCCTGTGAGTGTATGCGCGTGTGTGTGTGTGTGTGTGTGTGTGTGTGTGTGTGTGGCCGCGTCGCCAGTGTGCGGATGTGCGTGGTGCGTCCTTGGGTGTCACTGCCCCCCTCCCCCGCATGGTTGCACCATCCGACCCATCACCCACACCAATGCTTCTTCAAAAGAAATAGTAAGAAATTACAAAGATTCGCTGTGGTACAAGGACTAGAAAATGGTCTTTTCTGGAAAGCCTATGTGACTGTTACTGCTACTGACCCACAGCTAATATGCCGCCAGTAGGGCACGCCCTCGGCCAGCAACAACGGTCTTGACCGCTGCGCGATTTGTCACGGCGGCCCATGCATGCATGGCATGCATGGCGATCAGCGGGACGCATGGTGGCCTAGACCCCATGCATGGTAGGCTGGCGCGCTGCGTGGCCTTGCGGTTTCTCCCAGTAGAGCCCTCCCAGACGTTTAGTCTAGGCCTTAACCCACGCCCCGGGGTCCTCCGGGCGCGTACATGTAAAATCTGTAAAAACTGCCGCCAGTAGCGGGCAGTGGTCCCTGGGAAGGATTTTAGTAATTAGTTTTTTGCCGGCTCCAGCAACTTTGACCGCTCATACCAGGCACACTACACAGCGAGTATTCATGCGATGCATGCCGTTGTGCTGCTCTCGGCAAGGGCTTTCCAACGCATCGCTCCACGCCCTCTCCCACGAAGTGTGGGGTGGTTTTCTGGAAATGGGAAATCCGGCTCGGAGCGGTATACGGCTCGCAGGGGAAACACTGGCCAGTAGCGGGTTGTTGCTTCGTGCAAGCTCTAGCCTGTTACTCTCCTCAAGGGCCGTCGAGAGAGCCGTTTCTTCAGACATTTCTTCGAGTGCTGGTCAGGATGATGTGGCGGGCCTTTCTAGAGATCTAGACGTTATAAGTTCATAAGCTCTTCGCCAGGGGCTCCCGCCCTGGCGCCGCTCGATGGCGGACAACCGGGACAACTGCGCTTGGTACTGGGCGGCTGAAAATCTGGAAATTTACCCTGAGCGGCTGTGACGCACAGCGCTACTGATGAACTGGTCCTGATGGGGCGAGGCTATGTGGCAGATGGGGCAGCGGTACGATGGAGAGCACGATGCACGATGGCGAGAATTGCGGCGAGCATGCACCCCCTCTCACAACGATCGGAACTCAAGCAGATTGCGGCTCCTAACGGTTTACTGTGCCTGGATGGAAGAGAGAGACGGATGGCGAGAAATTGAGAAACATGGGAAGCGAGGCACATGCGGCTAGGCTTTGTGAGGAGGTTGTGGCGCAGGGGTTCCCTGCCCCAAGGCGCAGATTATAGATGGCGACGCGATCGATACACTAGCCGTGCGGCATGGGGCGAGGCGAGGCCCCACCAGCGGGCGGGCACCATAATGGAGATGGCGGCTAAGAACGGGGAATGCGGCTACCGGGGATGAGGCTACGGGTTATGCATGCCAGGGGACGGCGGACAAGGCTAATGCGTCACGGCGCATGGGTAAAGAACGGGGAATGAGGCTACGGGAGCTGGCGGGCGCGGCGCGCGCATGGCGCGCGCGGCGCATGGGGGTTGCATGGCGGCGCTCTGCGCGTGCATGCATGGAGGAGATTGCTGGCGGGCATGGAGGAGATTGCTCGCGGGCGTGGAGGAGATTGCAGGCGGCAGCATGGAAGCGGATGGCGAGAAATTGAGAAACATGGGAAGCGAGGCACATGCGGCTAGGCTTTGTGAGGAGGTTGTGGCGCAGGGGTTCCCTGCCCCAAGGCGCAGATTATAGATGGCGCAGCAATCAATACACTAGCTGTGCGGCATGGGGCGAGGCGAGGCCCCACCAGCGGGCGGGCACCATAATGGAGATGGCGGTTAAGAACGGGGAATGAGGCTACAGGGAGAGGATACGGGTTACAGATGCCAAAGGGGACGGCGGATCAAGGATCAGCCATAGGTGTCACGGGGAATGGCTAAAGAACGGGAATGGGGCGGGTGGTACGGGTGCTGGCGCGCATGGAGATCGCATGGCGGCGCCCATGCATGGACGAGATTGCTGGCGGGCATACAGGAGATTGCTGGCGGGCATGGAGGAGATTGCTGGCGGGCATACAGGAGATTGCTGGCGGGCGTGGAGGAGATTGCTGGCGGGCATGGAGGAGATTGCTGGAGCCAATGGCGGCGGCGGGACTAGTAGTAGAACACAGGCGCACACCAACAATGCGTTGCTGTCACTACCTGGGTGGTATACCTGGGTGGATCTGGGGGCCCAGTGTCCTGTCTAGGTCCAGTGCGTGCGCGCGTGTGGGGGTTTACCCTCACCCCTACCAGGTAGCCAGCCAGTTTCCCACTGAAACTGAGTTTAAGGTGTCGGGCGCTAGCGCCGACACCGGTCTTATACATCATTACTGGTGTCACACAGACTGTAAGATCCATCATCATCATCAGACCCTGGCCGCCATTTTAGGCGATGGAGGCTCATCAGCCCAGAATCAATTGAGGACGCCCCGACCTACACCTGACTCTTGCTGCAAGGGGCCACGCCAGCCTTTCCGTTGGCCGACCCGCAACCCGCAAACCTGCAACAGCGGGTTGAGGTTGGCATTTTCTGGTTGGCGCCGCGGGTTGAAATCGCGCGTATTTCGACCCGAAAAGTGTGGAAACTGATATTTCAACACCATTTGCGGGGGGGAAATGCCTTCGGCGGGTTTGAGAATGGGGAGTGAGCCGCGAGGCTGGGTTGGGACATCCTTAAGGTCCTTCGCGGTAACACTGAGCCGCGCAGCAGCGAGTGGCGCGATTAAAAGCCGGAAACGGTGGCCATACACACTGTGACTTTGTGTGACCAAGAAAGAAGGAGATGCACACCTGGTAAGCAGCCAGCAGCGGGTTGTCACTCCGTGCGTGCTCCAGCAGCAGCACGCGCCCAGTGCCCGGCCGCACGAGCCGCGCCATCTCGGCGAGTGCCGCTCCTGGGTCGGCAATCACACACCTGCAGTGGAGTAGTGTGCAGTGGTGTCTCTAAGGAAACCGAGAATGTCCTGTTCGCCCCCACAACATAGGAGGGAACATGACAAAGGGCCCAGCATGAGGTGTGTTTCCACGAAAAAAGTGTGGCAAACGTCGAATTTCACACTTTTCGGTGCAAAAAATCCTGCTAATCGCCCCCGCAGTTTCCCCCCAAATTCCCCGGCTTGCCCCCGCAGCAGGGTCTGCGGGGGCGATAATGACACCACGGGTAGTGCGGGCAGCAACTTCTGTGGGGCAGCCCCAGTGCTTCCTGGATAGATCCTGGTGGATTGATTTTCGTACCGCCGTTGTTTTGAATAAAAGTGTGAAATTGTCGATTTCACACTTTTCGGGGCAAAACACGTGGCAATTTCCGGCGGTAGGCTGGCCTTCGGTCAATTCTATATACCGCCTCCATGCCGCCGGCGGTCTACCGCCTCTCCGAGGCAGCACTGCCGGCTTGACCCCTTCTCTCGGGTTGGCAGGTCATCAGGACTGCCCTCATGGCTCTTCTGGATGTTGGCCAACGGTGGATTGTTAACTCATCACCTTATGATTAATGCTGCCCTGGGGCAGGGCAGCATTAACCACTACAGTCTACAGTCCTTATACGCCCTGAATGAGCGGCCCTGGCACGCACACCCACCACATACACAGACACACACACACACACACACACACACACACACACAAACACGCACACACACACACACACACACACACACACAAGCGCGTGCACACACACACAGATCATACACATGCACACCACACCCACGCTTGCAGACACGCGCCCCACGCATGCACAACACTCAATTCCGGCACATGACTAGAGCTCTCGTCCCCTACAAAAACAGTGGGGTTGACAAACCCCAAACACTATGTAGGCCGCATGACCCATAGCTGATGACCTAATGGCCTGTCCTGGACCCCAGCAGCCCCACCAGATGCCCGCATCGCGCGGCACAACCTTGTCCGTGACCGTGAACAGTCAGAGGGGCGCAGGGAGGGCGTTTTGGGGTGCACCCAACATGTGGCACCAATGTGGTACGAGGTGATGATGATGGTTTTTACAGTCGTGTGTGACGCACCTACAGGAAGCAGAGGTTGCTTGGATTATAAGTGATAGACCACCACCATTCTGGAACCCGACTCCCGAGCCCTGCTGCATCGCTGTCACAGACACCCTCTCTATAGCCCTTCATGCCGTTGCCCCTCTGCCGGGCCAAGGCTCTGAAGCATCTGTGAGGGACTGCACACGTCCTCTAGCGGGGGTGGGGACAAGTGTGGGTTCCAACCAGGCCTGTCTACTCCCCTGATCTGGGCGGACAGGACGGTCAGAGTCGCAGGAGTACACGGCATGCGTGCCGCGCACACAGAGGTTTTCACCCTCACAGCGCAGCGGACCCCGACCAGGTAATCTGCCAGTTACAGCCAGGTGTGGGCCTACTGTAGTGCCGCTTTGCATTGCTGCCACTTTGATGAAAGTCTGAATTGATTAAGAATTGTGTGCCTTGCCGCCACGTTGCCGTCGGATTGCATTCGCGTGATTTGTGCGTTGTTACGTCAATTTTGACGTTTTTTGTACTTCTTGAGCATGTATTTTGAGCACCTGCCGGCACGTCCTGGGAATTATACAAGGCAATGAATCACTACGGTAAGGCACCCCTACCAAAATCTCAATGTCTGATCCGCGCCATGGAATGCGGTCATAACGTCTGAGACGGTCCGGGATGCGCCTCAGGCGGTGGTGGGCGCCTGAGGCGGTCGGGGTGGCACCTGAGGCGGTTTGAACAATGCCTGAGGCGCCGCCTGAGGCGATCAGGGGTGCGCCTCAGGCGGCGCCTCGGGCGGTCGGAGCGCCTGAGGCGCCGCCTGATCCGCGCCATGGAATGGGACGCCTGAGGCGCCGCCTCAGGCATTGTGAATGTGGTAGGGCACCGCAGCGTCGACATCATGAGTGGCGCCACACAGACTGCAACATCCATGCTGAATTATTATAGGTGTTGCAGGCGAGACACGGGGGTTTGCAGGGAATTTGAGGGGGTGGTTGGGAGAGGCATGGGCACATGGGCGGGTGGCTCTGCTGTGGTGCGGTGGCTGGGGGGGGGGCGTGTCTCCCCGACAAGTGGCAGAGCAAAAAACGGCGAAGCTGTCACAGGGGCGGGTTTGCGACAGCCGCATGCATGCCTTTGTCATACACCGGACCCACGCATCACCCACAGACCACATGCATCCCACACAGGCCCCGTATATCAACCCACAGTCCCTTTATATCAACCCACAGGCCCCGTATATCAACCCACAGGCCCCATATATCAACACACAGGCCCCATGCATCACCTACAAGCTGAATGTGTCGACGACGGTGTCAAAGCTGGCGGACGGAAGGCCAGAGAGCGCAGTGGCATCTCCCTGCAGGACGGAATAGGAAGTTGGTTGTTGAGTTTGTAAGGGTGAGAAAGGGAGGGAGGGGCAGAGGATGGAAGGCCCGAGAGCGCAGTGGTGTCTCCATGTAAGACACAACGGGGGGGGGTGAGTTAGGAACAGTGACCCCTGGAAAGGATTTAAGTAGCTAGTTTTTCCTCGGCTCAAGCAACTTTGACCGCTCATACCAGGCACAATACACAGCGGGTAATCACGCAACGCATGCCGCTGCGCTGCTCACGGCGAGAGCTTTCCAACGCACCCTTCTGTGCCCTCTCCTACCAAATGTGGGATGGTTTTCTGGGAAATGGCCAATCCGGCCCCGAGCGGTATACGGCTCGCAGGGGGATCACTGGTAAGGAAGTAAGGGGGATTGGGTGGTGCAGCTGTAAATACCAAGGGGGGGAGGTCGGAGGGTGCGAGAGCGCAGTGGCATCTCCCTACAGGACGGAATAGGAGGTTGCTTGTTGAGTTTGTGAGGGTGAGAAAGGGAGGGAGGGGCAGAGGATGGAAGGCCCGAGAGCGCAGTGGTGTCTCCCTGGAAGACACAGCGGGCGGTTGTTGAGTTAGGAAGTACCGTAGCTTTGCCTTGCCGCCACTTTTATAAAGAGGGTAATTGTGTAGAATTTAGGTGCTTTGCCGCGAGATTTTGGGGGGATTTCCTCCCGTTTTGACGTCACTTTTGGCAATTTTGACTTTTTGGCAATATTTTTTAGAAATTGGCCTTGCCGCGACCTTGTTCGAATTATTTCATCGGCAAGGCAAAACGGTACTACGGTAAGGGGGGTTGGGTGGTGCAGCTGTAAATACCAAGGGGGGGGGGGGGGGTCGGAGGGTGCGAGAGCGCAGTGGCATCTCCCTACAGGACGGAGAGGAGGTTTGGTCGTTGAGTAAATTAGGGCGAGGAGGGAGGAAGGGGGGAGGACGGGATGGGGTTGTGGATGGTGAGTTAGCTAGGGGGGAGGGAGGGGGCAGGGGGAGGGAAAGGGGGAGGGGGGGGGGGGGGGTATTGGCATATCCCAGGCAGACGGAAGGGGGGGCTGGTTGCTTAGTAAGAGGGCGTGCGGGGGGGGGGGGGGGGGAGGGGCAGGCAGCCGGTGTTGGTGAGTGGTGCCGTAAGCGCCCCTGCAGCCCCCGCAGCGCCCGCTGCGGGGGCAAACCGGGAAAATTGGGGGGAAACTGCGGGGGCAGACGGCCGGCGCAGCCGGCCGTCCCCCCGCATGCGGGAACAGATGCATTTTTTGTGAGGGCGCGTGGAGCGCCCAGGGCCCGCCTAGGATTGCACATCAGAGCAACTTCATTGCTGCCTGATGACCCCCTGTGTGGGGGCGCAGCCCCCGGCCGCTGCCTTGACCCTCAGATGGCGGCGGGGCCGCGGCGGGGGTAAACCAAGGTTTTGGCCGCGAGGCGGCGGGGGAAAACACAACATCGTTATTTTCCTTAGCGACACCACCGGTGTTGGTGGCTACTGCCCACAACAGATTGTTGCAATCGGGTTTCGTGTAAGTACGTTGAGAGGCATCCAGATTTGCCCGAAAAGACAAACTTTTGGCGCCCACAGTAATCGCCAAGATTTGAATTTGAAAAGATCAAGACAACCAGCAGATAGCCAGAACTGTAACCTGTCCGACGAGCCGCCCCACGTCCCAATCAGCCAGCCACAGCTCTCGTGCCATGCATTCACAATAGGGTCCCAAATGTTGTACGGGTACAACGTTAGGGTCGTCATCTAAAAATAGCCATCGTCTTTGCTCTGGGACTACACGTTGGCAGGCAGCCGGCTGGTGGCTACCGCCCCTCACAAGTAATTGTTAGGGCCAGAACTGGACTTGGATCTAGGCAGTGGAACTAGGACAACAGGTAGTTTTTGCTGGAAAGCCAATGTAACTTTAACGTTTGAAACGTGTGGTGTTGGTCGTTTTGTTAGCTAGGACTCTCTAGCTAGGGAGTCTCTCTAGTCTCCTAGTTGGCTAGGAGACGACCTAGTTGCCTAGTTAGTTAGCCTATCTGTTGGAAATGCGGCTGTTTGTCGTACTGACTCAGTTGGTTGGTTGTTTGAGCTCATTGGAACTGAATCTTAGTTGTTGTTTAATTGAGTGATTGAGTGGTTGGTTAGTGATGATGATGATTTATTTTACAGTCATGTGTGACGCACCTACAGGCAGTGTATTCGACCTTGCTCGGCTTATACGATATCAATATCGCCCGAGTACTATAGCGGAGGCGCGTTCTCGTCGCCGAGCCCTGGACCCAGCAATGCGGCGCTGCTGGTGACGAGGATCTCCGTGCCGCTGACGAGCGGGGTAAAATACGACTGGCCCGGCTCCTGCTAGACTGCCCCTCAGTGGAACACTTCAGGAGCGGCTTGCCCGACGCTGCCATGGCTTGGCGAGTAGCCGCGGCGCTGCCGCGGCCCGTGCTGGGAGACGGCCCTTATCCTCCCCCCATGCAGGACGCCATGCGGCACCGATCTCGACGAGTTGATCGACGAGCGGAGGAGCTGGCGCCCGTCAATGCATGCTGGACATTGGTCAAGATGGCTGCCCGTGGAGGCGGGCTACCATCACGGCTTCAGCGGTGGCGACCGCCGAGGCAACACAGAGTAAATCCGCTTCACCAATCGCAGCGTTCGTCACCGCGCTCATCCTCGGGGTCGCTCGTCTGCCGGTGACTGGCGTTGGAAGGTCTTCAGGCAGCCTCCATGACAACTCTGTCGTCCATGCACCCCTGGAGGGTGGGACCTGGCCATGCATGAGGCATGGGGCGCCGGCTGAGCCCCATGCAAACGAGAGCTGGACAGCCATGCACTGCCAGGCGGGGACCGTTCCAGTCAGCGCCAGTCGGCTCTGCCGGCTTGACTGGCCACAAGGCCACTACTGTGACCCTGAGGAAGGTCCTCTCCTATATGCTCCTTGCCAGACATGTCTCTCAGAGACCGCTGTTTGGGGTAGTCTAGCCGGCGGGAGCGGTAGTCTATCGGCCGGGAGCCGGCGGTACTCTAGTACTTAAGTGTGCTGGAGTATCGGCGGGTGTCTCTAGTAGAAGAGTAGCCTGCTTAGCTGGAAACCCCGTGTTACTTTAGACGGGTGGCTGGCTACGTGTGGTGTTGGGCTAGTAGGTCGGGACTGGACCTAGACAGGGCACTTGGCCCCAGATCTGACTCCTCCCCGTGGGGGCACGGCGGGGGTGGTAATTCAGCTAGTTGGTTAGTACTGTACACACGGTTAGCCTTCGCGAATAATCGTTGTTTTGTACCACCCCGCAAAGCTGAAAACGATGGAAACACAACGCGGAAAACGCGATTTGGGACGCAAAATCGACTGAAGTCGACAAAAACCGATCCCGCGGACGACTAAATCATGTTTGTTTACCCCCGCGCGGAGGCTCACCGTGAGTACGGTAGTTATTTATTAACTGAGCTGGTCTGTGAGTTATTGAGCTACTTGGTCGGCTCACCTGTTGGAACGCAATCGGCGCGTCAGGAAGGTCTCGGCGAGCGCGCGCCGCAGCCTGCGGTAAGCCCACGTTTGTGCACATCGCAAGACAGGTTGGTAGGTGAACAGTGCGCGCTGCATGGGAGAGGGGGGGGGAGGGGACCAGGGGCGTAAGGGCGTGGGATCAGGGCCCCAAGGGCGTGGGATCGAGGCCAAAAGGGCGTGGCCGATGCCTGCGGGCGGCCGGCCCACGTTTGTGCGCAGGGGCACAGGTTGAAAAGAGGTGCAGAGTGCACGCTGCAGGGGTGTGGGATCAAGGCCAAACGGGCGGGGGTTCAAGGCCAAAAGGGGGCGGCCGATGCCTGCGGTCAGTCGGCCCACGTTTGCGCGCAGGGGCACAGGCTGATAGAGGTGTAGAGTGCGCGCCGCAGGGGCGTGGGATAAAGGCCCGAAGGGACAGGCAGGCGGTGAGCAGGGATGCAGGTTGCTATAGATGCATAGGGCGCACTTCACGTGTGTGGGTCAAGGCCCCGATTCCAAAGGGGGTGGGACCAAGGCCCAAGAGGCGCGGGTCAAGGTACCAAAGAACGTGGCCGCGGCCTGCGGCAGCGTGGGGCCCGTAACTGTAACCTCCCGTAACTGTAACCTCCCGTAACTGAAACCTCCCGTAACGTTACAGGGGTTACGGGCCATCCCTCAAAAAATGCCCCACAACACCCCGTAACCCGAGAGAGGTGTGAAACAGTGTGGATGTGCGCACCACACCGTTGACTGGCCCCGAAGAGCGTTCACTCGGTTACGGGAGGGGCTACGGGAGGGTTACAGGAAGGGCTCCTAGGGTTACGGGTTACGGGCCACGCGGTGTGGGGTTACGGGCCCCACGCTGGCCTGCGGTCAGCCAACGCTGGTGTACGGGGCGAGACAGGTTGATAGAGGTGTAGAGTGAGCGATTTACGGAGGGGAGACTGCACCCCGAGGAACAGGGGTTAGGGGGGGGCCGTGGGGGAGGGGCGCGTTGGCTCACGGGGTACCGTGCGTATCGCGCATGCAGCGCGGCGCCCCGAGTGAGACAGGGGGGGGGGGTAAATGCGCGCAGCATGGGGTACCGCGCGTGCAGCGCGGTGCCCCCTCAGGCAGGGAGCAGGAGAAAGAGGGGGGGACAGGGGTGCTGCCTGCGTTTTTTTTTATGAGTTGGCATGGGTGGATGTGTGCAGCGGCGCCCCCTCGGTCAGGGAGTGAGAGGGGGGGGGCGATGGTTCACGCGTTGCCGTACTTGCAGCGTGGTGACTCTTGCGGGAGGGAGCAAGGGAGCGAGAAGGCGAGAGGGGATGAGTGTGGTCGGCCTACGCTGGTTCATGGGTTGATGGCTGTGCAGCGCGATGACCCTTCAGGCAGGTGGCAGTGATGGAGGGGCAGGTTGGTTCATGGGTAGCCGCGCGTGCAGCGTGGCGCCCCCTGAGGCAGGCAGCGAGAGGGGGAGGGGGGACGGGGGTGGTGTGCGCCTACGCTGGTTCGCGGGTTCATGGTTGTGCAGCGCTGCGTCTCTCAGGGCGGGGGGTAGTCAAGGAGGGGGGCGTCGGTTCACGGGTTGCCGCGCGTGCAGCACGGGGCCCCCTGAGGCAGGGAGGGAGAGGGGGAGGGGGGGGGGGCTGTGCTCCTACGCTGGTTCACGGGTTGCCGAGCATGCAGCGCGGTGTCTCCTCAACGGCATGGGTCAGTTATGGAGGGGCAGGTTGGTTCATGGGTAGCCGCACGTGCAGCGTGGCGACCCCTGAGGCAGGGAGGGAGAGGGGGGGGGTGCTGTGCTCCTACGCTGGTTCACGGGTTGCCGAGCATGCAGCGCGGTGTCTCCTCAACGGCATGGGGCAGTGATGGAGGGGCAGGTTGGTTCATGGGTAGCCGCGCGTGCAGCGTGGCGCCGCTCAGGCAGGGAGGGAGAGGGAGCGGGGGAGGGGGGTGCGGTCGGCCTACGCTGGTTCACGGGTTGCAGCGCATGCAGCGCGGTGCCTCCTCAAGGGCTGGGGGCAGTGATGGAGGGAGGAGCCAGTTGGTGCATGGGTAACCGCGGGTAACCGCGGGTAACCGCATGGGCAGCGCGGCGTCCCCTCAGGCAAGGAGCGAGAGGGGGGGGGTGCGATCGGCCTACGCTGGCTCATGGGTGACCGCACATGCAGCGTAGTGCCTCCTCAAGGGCTGGGGGCAGTGATGGAGGGAGGGGCCAGTTGGCTCACGGGTAGCCACGGGTTACCGCATGGGCAGCGCGGTGCCCTCTCAGGCAGGGAGGGAAAGAAAGGGAGGGGGGGGTGCTGTCGGCCTACGTTGGACCATGGCTTGCCACGCATGCAGCGCGGTGCCTCCTCAAGGGCGGGGGGCAGTGAGCAAGGGGGGCGTTGGTTCATGGGTTGCCGCACGTGCAGCGTGGCGAGCCTTGATGCAGGGAGCTAGAGGGGGAGGCGAAGGGGGGTACTGTCGGCTTACGCTGGTTCTCGGGTTGCCGCGCATGCAGCGCGGTGCCTCCTCAAGAGCAGGGGGCAGTGAGCGAGGGGGGTGTTGGTTCATGGGTTGCCGCACGTACAGCGTGGCGACCCTTGGGGCAGGGAGCGAGGGAGCGAGAGGGGGGGCGGGGGGGGGGCGGTCGGCCGACACTGGTACACGGGTTGATGGCTGTGCATCGCTGCGCGGCCCTTCAGGGCAGGGGGGCAGTGAGGGAGGGGCACGGTGGTTCAAGGGTGACTCCACGTGCGGTGTGCGCTCTCCCTCCACGACCACCACAACCCAGCCAGGGCATGGAGCGGGGGGGGCGGGGAGGGGGGCGCAGGGTGGTGGTGGTGGTGGTGGGTATCATGCGTGCAGCGCTGTGCCCCCACACTTGGAAAGAAGGTCAGCGAGTTTTGTGTGTGGGGTGTGTGTGGGCAGGGGGGGGGGGGGGACTACGGCTACCGACCTGTGCCAGCATGCCCTCCGAAAGGTCGACAGCGGTCACGCGGCCGACCTTGGAGAAGTCGTAGAACTGCGGGTGTGGGGTGTGGCATATGGGGTGTGGGGTGTGCGGTGCGCGTGTGCGTGTGCGTGCGCGTGCGCGTGCATGGACGCGTAGGTGTGCACACGTACGTGTGCGTAAGTGTGTGCGAGTGTACGAGCGTGTGCACACCTGGAGATTGAGCCCTGTGCCGACGGCGATTTCGAGTACCTCGCCCGACGCCTGCAGCGCACATTCATGTGTGAGTGCGTGAGCGCGCAAGTGTGTGAATCTGAGTGCTTGTTTCTGTGCATCATCTGGACAGCCTGCCCGCAGGCGCCCTTGTTAGGCGCACGTTGGATGGGCCCCACGTGTGGCACGTGCGTCAGGGTGCACAGTTTGTGTGTGTGTGTGTGTGTGTGTGTGTGTGCGTGTGTGTGTGTGTGTGTGTGCATGTGCGTGTGTGTGCGTGTGCGTGTGTGCTTGCATGGGATGGTGGCAGGTTGCAGTGGATGCGTGGGCCAGACTCGTCCACCACCCGCGTCGGTGAAGGGGGCACGTACGCTTGCGAGAAGCTCTGTGCGCAGCCGGGTAAAGCCGAGTGCGTCTGCGAGGCCGCCGCCATCGAGGCTGTCGTATGTGGGGGCGTAGCTGCGCTGGCATGAGGGTGGTGGGTGTGGGTGGGTGCGTGGGTGGGGGGTCCATGACACCAGCCATGCATGCGTGCATGGCCCCCGTGCATGTAGAAGCCTGCCTGTCGTACGCCCGCTGCAGCGCTCCGCCTTTTGATGACGATCCCGACGTCGTAGGCAGCCCGTCGTGCTGTGCCAGCGCAGGCCCTGCTACAAGTGCCGATGTGAGCCACAGCAGTTCGGCTCTACGGCCGATCGCGGCGATGGCTGTCTTGCGACCACCACAACCACGGAGCACATGTGGGGCAGCGGGTTGGTGCAGCACAAGCGACGTCCGCATGGCATCAGAGAGGAGAGGAGTTTCATGAGTTTCGGCACATGCCAAGACACACACTCACACACACACTGCAGGTAGACACGCAGTCTCTATACACCACCTTGTGATTACGCAAAACACTATATTTATCTACTGCTGCATTGCTCAATGCCTAGTTGTCTCCCTCACCAGCATTGGGTGCCATCGGCTTGGCAGGCACAAGGGTGCTCACAATCCCGAGCCTAAGCTTCTCTCCTCCCTGTGCCGAGTCAGCCATGGCAGCCAGCATCAAGCCTCCTCCCCCTCATCGCCACTCGCAGCACCAGCTCCGCCTTCTCCCGATGCCTCCTCGACCACAACGGGTGCCTCCTCGTCTCCAACGGGTGCCTCGGCGGTCGGCCCGGCATCGCCACAGTCATCTGCAGCCTCCTCTGATGTCTGCCCCGCTCCTCCCGCCGTTGCGGCTGCTCCGCCCTCCTGCGACCCCACCTCGGCCTCCCCTCCCTCCTCGTCCTCCTGCGCCTCCCACCCCTCGCCATTGTCGGCCTCCTCGGTGTCAGCTGCCCCCTCGCCATCGCCTGCCCCCTCAGCGTCTGCCCCCGCTGCGTCTGCCTCCTCGCCCGAAGCGTCCTCATCGACGCCTGCCCCCTCACCACTCTCTCCCTCCTCGCCCGCTGCCCCCTCAGCGTCATCTGGTCCCTCCTCACCAATGTCTGCCTCCTCAACATCGCCGGCCACCTCGCCCGCTGCCGCATCGGCAGCTTCGCCCTCACCGTCGACCGCCCCATCGGCATCGTCTGCCCCCTCTGCATACCCCTCCCCAGTGCCACCTGCCCCATCACCGACGTCTGCCGCCTCGCCTGCCCCCTCGGCGTCTGCCTCCTCGCCCGCTGCCCCCTCGGTGCCTGTCTCCGTGCCTGCCGCATCCTCGCCCGCTGCTTCCTCACCGTCATCTGCTCCGTTGCCACCATCTCCCTCCTCGCCCGCTGCCTCCTTGAGTTCTGCCCCCTCACCATCGTCTGCCTCCATGCCGCCGTCTGCCCCCTCATTGTCGACTGCCCCCTCTGTGCCATCTGCCTCTTCGCCCGCTGCCGCCTCGGCATCAACTTCCCCCTCACCGTCGACTGCCCCCTTGGCATCGTCTGCCCTCTCTGTGTCTCCCTCCTCAGTGCCGCCTGCCCCATCACCGATGTCTGCCGCCGCGCCTGCTGCCCCCTCGCCATCCTCTGCCCCCTCGCCGCCTGTCCCCTCGCCATCATTTCCCTCCTCGCTCGCTGCCGCCTCGCCCGCTGCCCCCTCGCCGTCGTCTGCATCCTCACCATCGTCTGCCCCCAGGACGCCAGCTGCCGCCGCCCCATCTGCTGCCTTGCGCACCACGCGCGTCGCCGGCTGCAGCGCGAGCGACGGCTCGCAGCTGAGTGACACCTGCGACGCCGCACCCGCACTCGACCGCGACATGGCCCCGCTCGCTGGATGAGCAAGCGAGGACTCACGGGCGGGCTGCTGCACGCAGCCTGCTTGCCCCTGGCGCGCGCCGCCGGCCGCTGCGCCACGCGCCGTGGCGTCCGCCTTGACAGCGCAATGTGAAGAGTCGGCAGCCAGCGCAGACGAAGCAACGATGTCAGCAGCGTCTGATGCCGTGAGCGACCGCACCACTGCGGGCTTGGGCGTGAAGAACTCCCAGTCACCGCACGCGCCGGCTGGTGGCGGGCCGGAGCTCCCGGACGCCCCACCCGCAGCTGCCTCCTCGACCTGCACCGCATGCGCGTGCAGCGCCGCCACAGCAGCCGCAGAGAGTGGCTTGCTCGCAGGTGCCTCCGTGGCATCTGTCCCCACCTGCGCCTGCTGCTGCTGAACCACTGCGGCGGAAAGGGGCCCGGGCACGGCCAAGTCAACCAGCCCGGCCGTGGCACATGCGGCGCGCAGCTCAACCTCCAACTCAGCAACGCGCTCCTCCAACGCAACCACCCGTGCGGTTGCGGCCGACAGGGCCCCGCCTGCTGCTACGCCCCGCTCCCCCCCTGCACGTCCTCCACCTGCAGCCTCAAGCTGTTCCAGCCGCGCAAGCACTGGATCCATCCATGGCGGGCAGTAGGGTGCAAGGCTTGTATGGTAGTAGGCACCTGTGCCAGTGGGCGGGCCGTCGTGACCGCCGCTGGCGAGCTGCGACTGCGGTGGCACTCCTCCGTTGGCTTGGTGGAGCTTCTGGTGCTGGCCGAGGCTGTGCGCGTGTGTGTGGCTGCTGGGGCTGCTGCTTCTGGGGCTGCCCCGACCACCCGCACCGGCCGGCGGCCCCTGCCAGCTGGGCGGCACCGCGCGCATGGATGCGTGCGCAAAGCGCTGCTGGCTGCTGCTGCTGCTGGGGCTCTCAGCTGCGCCCTGGTGGCGCTGCTGCTGCTGTTGCTGCTGCTGCTGCTGCTGCTGCTGTGCCGTGCTGTGCATCGTGCCGTGCTGTGCATCGTGCCCGCGCGTCGTGCAGCGACGCGGCCGAGTCGACGCCCACGACCTCTCCACCGCTATTGCTCGTAAACGATGCCTGCGCCTGCAGCAGCTGCAGAGCCAGTCGCGCGTCACCACCGGCTCCACTGCCACCGCCGCCACCGCTGCCATGCCCCCGCCGCGCGCTGCTCGGCACCAGGCCGCCGCCGCCGCCCCCGCGGGGGCTGCTGCCAGGCGAGGCAGCTCCTGCCCAGGTGCCGTGGTGCAGCGCAGAAACTGGCGAGCCAGCACCAGCAACGTCGCAGCCGCCGTAGCCACCCACAGTGACGAGCGCGGCGACGCGCGCGTGCACATCGGCGGCGCCGGAGCTCTGCGCGAGGCTCGACAGGCAGCGCACAAAGTTCTGCGTACGCGCACGTGCACACACACACGCACGCGCACACGGGTGAGTCGCGCATGTGAAAGTCTTGAGTGAGAGGCGTGTGTCAGCTGGTGCATGTCGACAGTGCATCGCACCAGTGCATCTCAAGGCGCGCCGCACCCCCCCCCCCCCTGCTCTGCACCCCTACCCACCGCCACCACCCCACCCACCACCACCACACCGCATACACAACAACGGGCTCGCACGGCCACGGTTGCGCCACCCCAGCCACGGCTGCATCACATACGTAGGGCCCATGCCCAGAGATGAGGTGGTCACTTCCACCAGTTGCGCCTCCTTGGGATCTGAGTGTCGCGCATTTAGGGGGGGGGGCTCCCCACTGCACCTCATTAAGCTTAAATCCCCCCCCCTTCCCCTTGGGACCCCGGCGTTCTGTATGATGATGATGATGATGATGGATATTACAGTCTGTGTGACACCAGTAATGATGTATAAGACCGGTGTCGGCGCTAGCGCCCGACACCTTAAACTCAGTTTCAGTGGGAAACTGGCTGGCTACCTGGTAGGGGTGAGGGTAAGGCCCCATAGACACCCACAGACACCCAGTGGAGTCAGCTCCACCCCTCTTATTTCCCACCTGGAACGGCAGCGTCATTGTGCCGGCCGCTTTGAACGATGTGAATATAACCGCAACAGAGGAAGCGGATAGCTTGCCTGCCGGCAGGGCGCGCGGGCGGGCACGTGCGTGTGTGGGCGCGTGCATGCATGTCCCACAGTGTGTGTGTGTGTGCGTGTGTGTGTGTGTTTGTGTGTGTGTGTGCATGTGTGTGTGTGTGTGTGTGTGTGTGTGTGTGTGTGTGTGTGTGTGTGTGTGTGTGTGTGTGTGTGTGTGTGTGTGTGTGCGCGTGTGGAAAGCACGCCACGCCGTGCTCGAGGGGGATGGGGCGCTTTATCATGCGGCACTGCCCCCCTCCCCTCCCCTCCCCTCCCATGCCCCCTCCCCGCACCCTCTGGCTGCATGATGCCGGTGTCGGTGCACAGCTTGAGGAGCTGCGCCTGCGTCATCTTCGGGCAGCTCGACTCGAACAGCACGCGCTGGGGTCCGACCTGCACCTGCACACACAACACACGCACACACACACACACATAGGCATATGCATACAGAGGAGGGGGTCAAACACACACACACACACACACACACACATAGGGTGTAAATCACACACACACGCACACAACACACGCAAACGTGCGCGCGCACACACACACACACACACGCACGCACACACACACACACACACACACACAAACACACACACACGCACACAGGTCTGACGACGGCGAGGTCCGCATGGAGGTGAAGCAGCACACACATAAACACACGCACGCACACACACACACACACACATACACACACACACACACACACGTGCATGCGTGCGCGTGCACGCACGGCACGCGGCACGCGAAGCCCGACCAAAAGTTGCACCGCGGCATGTGAGGCTGCCACCCAGGCTGCATGGGTGGGTGCCATGCACGCACCGATCACGGGGCCCCTGGCACGCACTGTCTGTACACAATATGTTCCATTTACCTTGCAGTACTCTGTGAAAGCTTCTTTCAGTGCGCTAACGCGCCTCTGTGAGGATTCCCCGTGTTGCGTTGCTTGTTGCATTGTTGCGAGCAACATCTGTCCACGGGACTTGGAAGCAAGCGTTGACGCGCCAAGCCGCCTGATCTAAGAGCGTGACGCGCGTTCTCGTGCCATGCAACTGTTAACCGCGGTGTGGAAGAGTGAAGCCTGTTCATGCGCACGCGCGCGTACAGAGCCATTTTAACAACGGGCGACCAGCCGGGGCTATCGCCATATCCCACCCCACCCCTCTGCTGAAGCGGCTGGGCTGGTGGAACTTGCACAGTTGCACAGTCAGCGACACACAAACACGCTCTTCTGTCGCCGCTGCTTCTGTCACAGCCTTGGCTTGGCTTGGCGTGGCCGTGGGAGCCTCGAGCGTGGCGTGGAGGAGGGCGTGGCGCCTAATGTAAGGCAACCAGGGTTTCGCTTTTTCTGGCCTATGCTTGCCTGGGCAAGCCAGCTTGGGGCAACTATGGCACGCAACGGGGTCACGCAACGGGGTCTGCGCACCCCTCAGGTCCTGATACAAACGAACGTGGTATGCATTCGAGCTGAATTTGCAATTTGTTTTGCCACATGCAGCACGACAAGCACAGGGACATTGCGCCAGCACAGAGACATTTCCCTGCCTATTGGACAAGGGCGGAGGGGGACGCGGTCTCCGGGGGACTCTGCGTGCTGGCAGGCACTGGTACTGGTGGGAGAGGAGCGCCGATGGCGGCGCAGGCACCCCCCGCAGGCGCCGGCGCGTGGAAGGGCTACAAGAGCGGCCTGCTTGGGGAGACGGTGGCGGGGGCGGCGGCGGGGGCGGAGGCGGTGCCGCAGCAGGCAGGCGCCAGCTTGTTTGCAGCCACAGATGCGACTGGGGGCGCACTGGGGGCGCCTTGTGTTGTAGCAAACACAGCTGCAGGCATCGCAGCTGCATCCAAGGTGGCGGCTGCGTCCGGCGACGCATTGGCCGGGCACCGTCTGGGGTGCGCAGCACAGGTGGGCGGCGACGTGGCGTGCATGGCGTTGCATGGCGCGTCGCATGGCGAGGTGCAGCACAGCCCGACCGACGAGTTGGCGACCGCGTCGCACGAGGAGGGGCCAATGACGACGAAGCTGGCGCTGAGCAGCCATGACGGGGGTAGCTCCAAGGGCGCGGGGCCCGCGTGTCACAGTCGCGGCACGGCGGGCACTGACGACATGGAGCACGACGCGGATGAGGTGCGCTCAGCGCACGGCATGAAGCACTCTGAGCGCAGCGGGCGGGCGACAGGTGACGCGGCAGGGGCACCAATGGCAACGGCGGCGGTGGCACTGGCGCCCATAGGTGCTGCTGCTGCGCCGGCGTCGTCGCCGCCGCCGGCGAAGCACGCGGCCATGCCCCCTCCGCCGTGGATGATGATGGGCATGCCGATGATGCCCGGAATGGGCATGCCAATGATGATGCCCGGAATGGGGATGGGGATGCCGATGGGCATGCCGATGATGCCGCCGTGGATGATGGGCATGCATATGGGCATGCCGCCGCCCATGATGGGCTTCCCGCCCGGGGCGCCGCCCCCCGTGATGGGCCTCCCGCCTGGAGTGCGGCCCGCAATCCCAGGCGTGCCTGTGTGCCCCTTCCCTGCGGTGCTGCCTCCGCCTCCTGCTGCCGCCGCTGCTGCTGCGGCAGCGCCAAAGGGCCAGCTCGCGCTAGCGTCCGCCAAGCAGCCCAGCAGCGCAGGCAGCGCAGCCGAGAGCGCCGGCGTGCCGCTCGCTGAGGTCGCGCAGCATTGGCAGGCGGCCGCGAGCTGGCAGGCGGCCATGGCGGCGCAGCAGTGGCACGCCATGACGATGGGGATGATGGCGTCAGGCGGCGGCGGTGGTGGCGGAGTGCCACCCACCGCCCCGCCTGCGCCATTGCCGCTACCACAGCAAGCAGCGCGGCCCGCCACCTCTGTCTCCGCAGCCTCGCCAGGCGGCACACCCACAGCCACAGCTTCTGCCAAGCCCGCCCACGCCAGGCACGCAGCCGCGAGGTCGGAGCCGCACGCGCGACACGCAACCACACACGCCAACGAAGGCTGTGGAAGCGTTGAACACGCCGCGCGCGCCAGCAACGCGAGCGCGGGCGGGGCCAAGCGCGCGTCGACCGCGCCGGTGCACGCACACGCGCATGCGCACGCAACGCCGCCCCACGACGGCGCCAGTGGCGCCAGCGACGAGGGCGGCAGCCACGCTAAGCGCGCGCGTGCCACTGCCGGGGTTCCCACGCTGGAGCCCACGCCCGCAGCACACGACGCCAAGGTGTGCGCCAACTGCGGCACGACGAGCACGCCGTTTTGGCGCAAGGACAAGGTGTGTGTGCGTGTCGAGTGGTGGGTGGGGAGTGGCGGTGCCACGCTGCTGCATGGGTGGGTGGGGTCGCTGTGTTGACCATGCCCGCCCTGCCTCAACCTGACACGCAGTGCAAAATGATAGCATGCCCCCCCCCTCCCCCCTCCCCCCCCCCCCTCCCCAATGCACGCACACACTCGCCTGCACAAACCCACGCACGCACACGCTCTCACACACACACGCACGCATGCACCCTCTCGGGCGCACACACGCTCTCTCCTACACACACTCAAACGCGCACACCCCAACATGTGCGCCCACAGAACGACGGCGCGCCCTTGTGTAACGCCTGTGGGCTTTATCATGCCAAGAATGACTCCCACCGGCCGAAGCAGCTTTGGCACAGGGACGCCGCGTGCAGCACTGGCTACCACCACCACGCCCCTGGCCCCGCGCGCGCCCCTGGCCACGCGCACACGCCGGCCTCCTCCTCTGCCCCGCTTCCCGCCGCGTCAGCACCCACGCAGCAGCACGCAGCAGCGACAGCAATGCTCGCCGCACTCGCGCGGGCGATGGCAGACCCGGCCGCAGCGCATGCGGCCGTCGCGGCAGCGCTCAGGCACGGCAGCCAGGTTGGTTCTGGTGCGGGCCCCAGCGGTGCTGCCAGCGGCGCCAGCCCTGGCGGTGGCGCCGGTCGTGCTTCGCCCGCGACGACGGCCGGCACGCCACAGCGCCCGACCGCGCTCGCCGCGCCGCGCGCGCTGCTGCCGCCGGGCGCCGCGAGCTCTGCGGGCGGCGGCAGAGGCATCGGAGGCGGGGGCGGCGGCGCGTCGCCGCTGCCGCCGCACCTCGCGGCGCTCGTGGCTGGCATGCGGCCCAACACTGCTACCAGTGCTGGCGCGCCGCTGCTCAGCGGCAGCGGCCGCAGCTGCGGCAGCGGCGCCCCTCCGCCTCAGCCGTCGGCGTTCCAGCCGGCCGCGCTGTCCGCGCTGCTCGCGGCGGCGGCGGCAGCCACCGCCGCAGCCAGCGCGCAGGCGGCAAAGCAGCAGGCAGGCGGCGGGGGTGCGGCCACCGCCGCGCCTCCGCCACCGCGAGGCGGCGCCGGCGGCAGCAGCGGCGCCGGCGCGCACGGCACGGCATGACGCCAGGCATGCATGCACTGCCCCCCCCCCTCCCCCCCGCCCCCCCCGGGCACGGCATGGCGCGTGCGATGTGTCCCCTTTTCGTGTACAACAACCCAATTGTTTCCGAAGAACCTTTCGTGTGATACCTGTGTAGATGATGATTGATGACGGCCGCAGCAGCAACAGCGACATCAGTTGCTGCGTGCGGCCGGTGATGTTACCGCGCCCATATATTTTTTCGGGATGGGGCTGTGCGGTGCTGCCCTACAAATTGTTTTTTGGGCGGATGATGTGGAATCCAAATCCCTCGAAGACTACTTTACAACCCCTCGAATACTGTACTGTACTGCATTATTGTTGATGACGATCCCACCCACCCCCACCCTCCTTCCCCCGTGTGTGTACACCCCCCCACCACCACCAAATGACCAACACCTAAACACCACCCGTGTTTCTTCATTTGTTTTCGTTTCGTTTGCGTTTGTTGTGTCCCAAGCTGGCTGTTTGGAGCTGAGTTTCACCATGCACCACCATTGCCAGGAGAGGAGGGAGATCAGGACACCAGGTGTAACCTCTGGGCTGGCAGGCTCCTCTTCCTCGACAACCCCAGGGCCAGTCGTGCCCCGCACACACCACTTGCACGCAGCAGGGCATGCCCTGGCTCCCCAAAGCCCCAAACGCCCACGATTTTTCACAAACGCTTATCAGCATGCCGGTCGAAGTACTGCGGGCAGCTTCTCAAACCTTCTCAGTCAGCAGCTCAGCACCTTCCTGACTCCTGTTCTGCGCATGCCACCGTTTGCATGAGGTGCGGCGACAGTCTCGGCTTCTCATTCACGCGGCTGCTTGCAGTGCAAGCAGCCGTGCGTTGCAGATCTGGAGCCCCTGCTGTTGCCTGCAGGTTGTACATGTAAAACTAGTACAAGTTTTGCGCGTATGTGCCCGGAGGACCCCAGGGCGTGCGTTGAGGCCTAGCCAACACCCCCCGTGAACAACATGTCTGTAGGTTGCATGCGACGGCCCGCGGGTTCTGCTGCCGCGGTTTGACTGATGCAATGCAGACGGGCTGCAGGGCGTGGGTGAGTGGACACAAGGGGCCGGGGGGCAATTGCACTGCTTAAGCAGCTTGCAAGCAGCACGGCGAATGATGCCCCCTCCCCTTCCCCCAGTTGGTTCCGTCTTCAGTTGCACCCCGGAGTCCTCCGGGCAGCCCGGGCAACAGTTGGTTCCGTCTTCAGTTGCGAGTGAGAAGTGCCAGGTTTAACACCGTAGCTTTCTCGCGGGGCGTGGTGGTGGGGGGAGGAGGGGTCGATATGTGACTAACTTTATCGCAATTTGGTAAATTGGAAAGTCACATCTAGTCAAGCCACGCTCTGAGTGCATAGGCGGAAGACTGTAAACGTAGGGAGGGAGGGGTAGTGACGCGGCGCTATAGCTATGTCACTGACAGACCCGACGTCCCGTGATGCATAGGGCCGGCGGGCGTAGCACACCACAGCGGCACAGCAGGCGCGTAGCAGGTAAAAAGCGGCACAGCAGGTTGGTAGCAGGGGTGCGGTATTAGAGCTTCATCCTCGATCGGTGTTAGGCCGAGCGGTCGCCAGCTGGCCCCTTCCCCGGCCGGCCAGCACAGTGGCGCAGGGGGATGTCTGATTGCCCGGAGGGGGATGTCTGATTGCACCGGAGGCGGCGCCGGCGCTAGAGGGCTCGTGCGTGTACAGTCCTTGAGAGCTGCATTCCCGCACTGCCCCTGCCTCAAAAATATCGCGCTGAACCACTTGTAGACCTGTGTGGGTGGGTGGTGGCGTGTGGGCATGCAGGCGGTGCAGCTTAGCGCAGGCGATGCACTCGGCCCGCACTGCAGCAGCAGCAGCAGCAGCAGCATGCATGCATTCTGCACAGAAGCAGGTGGGCGCTGCACTGTGCACAGAAGCCGACGACAGGTGCTTAACCTAGCCCATCGAATCAAGGTTCGAGGCCGTGCCCGCCCGCCCGCCCGCCCGCCTGCCTCAGTTATGGCGACACGCGCAATGGAGGCGCATTATAATTCAGTTGTATGCCTTGAGCAAAACTCATTTATATGGTGACACGCACGACGGAGGCGCATTTAAATTCAGTTGTTTGCCACAGAACTCAATGATGTGGCAAAGCGCCTGACGAAGGTGCGTTACAGCTAAGGTTTAAAGTGATACGGCACCGTATAACTCAATTATTGGCGACGTGCACGTGTGTGTGTGTGTGTGTGTGCATGTGTGTGTGTTTGCTGCCCTTCCGCTGGCACCACCCAGCCAGTGCTGCAGTCTCGCACTGAATGCAAAATAATTGTGTGTGGGGGGTTGGGGGGGGGGGAGGGGGAGGGGCAGGCAGCGCAAGTAACAAGTAAAGTAACAAGTAACACGGGGTTTCCAGCTAAGCAGGCTACTCTTCTACTAGAACATGCCATTTTAATACGTGCTGTACGGCCCATCCGCCGACGGCTGCAAGCCCGTCAAGGGCTACGGCGACGCTGACTACGCTGGCTGCGTCGACACGCGCCGCTCTACCACCTCGATCTGCCTAATGCTCAGTTCTAAATAACAAGCGATGGCGATGGCGCGACAGCCTCCGCCTACAAGAGCGTCCATCAGGAAAGCCGCCGCCCTCGCCGCCCACAGCGGACCGATCGGCGGCGAGGCAGCGGGCGGGCAGCAGCCAGGCAGCGGGGAGGCAGCGGCAGCGGAGAGGGCAGCGAGAGGGGGGGATCTCGTGAAGGGGATGCGTGCAGAGATGGAGGCCATGCGTGCAGGGATGCAGGCCATGCGGGGAGAGATGCAGGCCATGCGGGCAGATATGCGGGAAATGTTTGATGCGCAGACCAGCACCAGGCACAGCAGCGGGGCGACAGCGACAGCGACAGCGACAGCGGAGAAGGCAGCCGCCATCGTGGTGCCCGAACCCTCAACCCCCGTGCGCGCTGCACCCCCGACCATGCAACGGTCTGGGGAGCGCTATCGGGGGCGGCGTCAGGCGGGGGCATGCGGACACCGGGGGGAACAGCCGCCACCATGACGACCTGACGGCCATGCATGCAGAGCAGATGGCCAGGAATGCAACGAGGGCGGCAGTATGGGCAGCATGCCCATGGTGAGACAGCGGGGGGGGGGGAGATTTGCTGACGAGTCGCATGGGCGACGTGCATGGAGGAAAGAGCGTTGCGCATGCATGGAGCGCAGCGGGGGTGCGGGCCTCGCGCCAGCACAGCACAGGGTGCGGGCCGGGCCTCGCGCCAGCACAGCACAGGGGCCGGGCCTCGCGCCAGCACAGCGGAGGGTGCGGGCCGGGCCTCGCGCCAGCACAGCACAGGGTGCGGGCCGGGCCTCGCGCCAGCACAGCACAGGGGCCGAGCCTCGCGCCAGCACAGCACAGGGTGCGGGCCGGGCCTCGCGCCAGCACAGCACGGGCCGGGCCTCGCGCCAGCACAGCACAGGGTGCGGGCCGGGCCTCGCGCCAGCACAGCACAGGGGCCGGGCCTCGCGCCAGCACAGCGGAGGGTGCGGGCCGGGCCTCGCGCCAGCACAGAACAGGGACCGGGCGCCAGGCACAGCACAGCGGGCCGGGCCTGGCGCCAGCACAGCACAGGGTGCGGGCCGGGCCTCGCGCCAGCACAGCACAGGGGCCGGGCCTCGCGCCAGCACAGCGGAGGGTGCGGGCCGGGCCTCGCGCCAGCACAGCACAGGGGCCGGGCCTCGCGCCAGCACAGCGGAGGGTGCGGGCCGGGCCTCGCGCCAGCACAGCACAGGGGCCGGGCCTCGCGCCAGGACAGCACAGGGTGCAAGCCGGGTCTCCCGCCAGCACAGCACAGGGGCCGGGCCTCGCGCCAGCACAGCACAGGGGCCGGGCCTCGCGCCAGCACAGCGGAGGGTGCGGGCCGGGCCTCGCGCCAGAACAGCACAGGGGCCGGGCCTCGCGCCAACACAGCACAGGGTGCGGGCCGGGCCTCGCGCCAGCACAGCACAGGGGCCGGGCCTCGCGCCAGCACAGCGGAAGGTGCGGGCCGGGCCACGCGCCAGCACAGCACAGGGTGCGGGCCGGGCCTCGCGCCAGCACAGCACAGGGGCCGGGCCTC
>VFSX01000682.1:0-5000 GCA_016618255.1 Chlamydomonas sp. UWO 241 | reverse complement strand
TGCCTGCGCCGTGTGGCGCCCCTTCTCTATCTGCAGTTCATGCAGCCCCATTCTAAAGCGTGCGAGTGTCGTGATCTGGGCGGCGCTGTTCAGCCCCGTCCAGAGCATTGGTGCGCCGCCACAGTCGTCTGCCATCCACCGCAAGTAAGTAAGCATCTTGAAGCGGTGTGACCATGAGTCAGGCACTGAGCGGACGACGCTGAGCTGGTTGGCGTCCTCTGGCAGCTCTGGTGTGCTGGTCTCTGATGCCAGCCAACCTGCCGCTGCTGTCTCTAGCAGGCGGGCGATGCCCCCCGCCTCCTGGCCCCACACCAGCGTGTGCCCCACTGTGCTGAGGCACTCGCTCAGCTGTGCCACCCAGCTCTCTCGCACGCCACCCGCCGCTAGCTCCCAGCTCTCCCGCATTGCCGCCTTCAGCAGATCGCCATCCGGCCGCCGTAGCGCTTTCGCCCAGAAGCGCGCCGCCTGCCGCAGCCAGTCGGTCGACAGCGGTCGCCAGCCAACCTCCGTCGCCAGCAGCGATAGCTGTTGCCCACACCTGCGAATACGGAGGGCCTCGCGCACAGATTGCAAGTGCAGGGCTTCCATGGCGCGCCACTTGCGGCGCGCCGCCTTGGAGGGGCCCCGTCCCCTCCAGCCACCCCCCACTTGTCGGCTGCCCCCGAGAAGATCCCCTGTGCCCCCATGCCCGCCCCCGCCATCAACCCTGGGCCCCAGATCTCGCACCCGTAGTTAATTACAGGTCGCACCAGTGCGTTGAACAGGTGCGCCTTTACTCCCACGTTGTGGAGGCCCATGTCATCGTATCTGCGCGCTAGGGCGAAGCGTGCACGCTGGCCCGCCCCCTGCCTCTGCTCCAGCCCCGCGCCTATTGCCCGACGGCTCCCCAAAAGCATGCCCAGATATTTAAACTCATGATTCATGGGCAGGTCCATACCAGCGTACTTCAGGGTCACCCTTCCCCTGGCGCTCGTGACCGGGCAGTACTGGTCGTTAAACACCCACCCCTCAGATTTGCGGACATTGACAGTGAGAGCGTGCGTCCTGCAAAAAACGTGAAGTGCATCTAGCAAGCGCTGGAGCGCCTCCGGCGTCTCTGCCATGAGCACAAGGTCATCTGCATACAAGAGTAACCGTAGGAGCCGCCTGTTTGCTCCTGTCCCTAGGGGGACCCCGACCTCTGGCATCTGTGCGTCAAGCTCCACTTCTAGTGAGTCGATAAACAGCCCAAACAAAAGCGGCGACATTGGGTCGCCCTGCATGACCCCCTGGCGTGTGGTGAAGCCTGGTCCCACCGTGCCGTCTATGCGCACGCACATGCCAGCCCATCGTACAGTGATGTCAGGGCTGCTAAAAACGCCCCCCCCACCCCCAGGCTCTTAAGGCACTCCCACATGAGCTGCCGATGCACGCAGTCGTATGCCTTTCTAAAGTCGATGAAGGCAGTATACAGCGGTTTTTGCTCATGGCTGCGCCTCTCAATCATGTGCTGTAGGATGAAGGCATTGTCAGGGGTCCCCGCCCCTTCCGGAACCCTGCCTGCCCGGCGGCTCTATGGCCGCCCTTCTCAGCAAGGTCGTCTAGTCTGCGGAGTAGCACCAGACTATAGAGCTTAGCAAGCGCCCCACCCACCGTGATGCCCTATAGTTGTCCCGCTCGTCCAGATTGCCTTTCTTCGGCACCGGCGTGACTGCCCCATGTGCCATGCTTTGGGATACCCCTCGCGGAAGACCCGATTGAGTAGATGTGTGATCGGTTCAAGCAGCGCGTGTTGCGGCTCGCTCCCCTCCACATCTCCGCCACCCCCTGTGTCCCCCTCCCCAGTCCATGCCCTTTGATAAAATTCTACCGGTACGCCGTCCACGCCCGGCGCTTTGCCCGCCGCCATGCCCAGGAGCGCTGTGCTCACCTCGTCCTCGGTGATCCAAGCGTTGAGTACTCGTGCCCGCTGCTTATTTCCTTCGGAGGCATCCGAAAACGGGTTCCCTCCCTCCTGCAGCTCCCCATGGGCATGCTCGCCTCCAACCAGGCCCTCAAAGTAGGTCGTCCACCCCTCTACATCCCTCAGCCCCCCTCCCTGGCTCCCTGGTTTAACCTTGCGCCAGAATTTCCTGGGGGCGCCATGCATGCGTTTGAGCATAGCGTCGTACTCCTGGGCCTCCCATGCCCGGCGCACGCGTCGCGTGGTCTGCTTAAGTGCAGGTAATGAACAAGCACCCCAATCGACAGGTGGTGTGAGATGAGAGACGGCGAAAGAGGGAACGGTCGACCCTCCAGAAGAAAGGCGGCCTTCTCTGAACGCTGCTGAGGTCAGCGGCGACTGCGCCCCGTGCGCCCTCTCGGCCTCTCGATACGCCTGCCGTGCCTCCTTGCCCTCCTGGGCATACCATGTGTTGTGTGGTCGCACTGATGCGCCCCCCCCCTGGTTTTACCAGCACCGCCCCAGCCGCCCCTGACGCGTGCAGCGCCCGCGCTGCCCGCTCAAACGCCCCTTCTAGGAGCGCCTGCTCCTCATCTACCGTGGGGGCCTCCCGCGCCCCCTTGATCTCTGCCGCCACCCCCTGCAGCTCCCGTGCGTAGGCACGCTCCCCCCCCTCAGGCCACCTGAATCTAGTTGGCGTGGTGCATGGCATGGTGGGGTGGGGCGTGGCGACCGCCTCACCGGCCGCCTCGCCCATGGTCAGCACAACTGGGCAGAGGTCAAAGGACCCCTTCCAGCCTGGCAGGGTGGGGATCGTATGCACCCTGAGCGGGGCCCCCTCCCGCGGGGCCCCCGTCTCGCTAAACATGAGTGCCGGCGATGCAACGTGGTAGTCAATAACGCTGTGCGCATTCCTGCCTGTTGCATGGAATGTGTGTGCTCCCCCCTCATCCTCTGGCAAGCGCCCGTTCAGAATCACCATCCCGGTGTCTCGGCACAGTCTAATCATGTCCCTCCCGTGCGCGTTGTGCGGCCCGTGGTCGGCAGACGTCCGCTGTCCTACCCGCCCAGCCCGTGTGATGTCCCAAGCGGTCAGCGCGAGGGCGGGGTCACCCCCCTCGGCGTCGTGCCCCCCCTGTCGTCCGCTTGGCCGGTGCGGGCGTTGAGGTCCCCCAAAACTAGCGCCTCCCCCAGCTCCCTGTACTTGGCTATCCCTTGGGCGAGAGCCAGCATGTGGGCTTCCGCCGACAGGCTCCCGCCCTCCCGCTTCATGTACGTGGAGGTGGGGGGGGGGAGGTAGACAGCGCACGCGTACACGTCCCTCACCCCCTTGAGCCTAATCCTGAACCAAAGCATCCCCAGCGCTGGGGTGTCTTCCACCACCTTGACGTGGCTCGCGATCGTGGAGCGCACATGAAGCGCCACCCCCCCGTGTTTAGCGGTGTATGGGCGTCGGCTGCATGCTAGGCACTTTAACCCCCTAATAGCCCCGGGGGCCTCGCCGGTATGCCCAGTTTCAGTGAATGCGATGATGTCCGTTGTGTCCCAGAGCCAGTTACTGACGTCGGCGCTCTGGTCTATGTGATAGTGTTGCCCTTAAACGTTCCACGTCATTACGCGTAACCCGATGCCGGGGCGTGGCCCGGCCGGCTGGGCCCGGCCCCGCCGTGCCCGGCCATCCCGGTGTGCTCCGCGTCGTGCATGGGGCCCATTGCCGCCACCGGGGGCGCCCCCAGCGCCCCCAGTGGCCCTGCCCCCCCCCTCGCCGACCCCATGCCCTCTGCTGTTCCATTCCAGCATGCTGCTGCCCTACGCCAATGGGGTCCCATGCCGGCGGCCCAGTCATCACCTGATGCGGCGGCCCCGCCGCCAGTGGTGTCCCCTCCCCGCCCGTCCCCGCATGCTGGCCCCCCCCAGCCTGCTGGTGCTGCCACATGCCCATGTGTTGCGGCCCCCATGTTTGTGCCCCGCCTGCTGATGTTGCTGCTGCAGCTGCTGCTGAATCCCCATTGCCATCTGGTGCTGCGTCTGCTGCTGCGCCTGCCCCATGCCCTCATGTGCCAGTGCTTGTGCCTGTGCCAGTGCCTGTGCCTTCTGTGCCTGTGCCTGTGCCTGTGCCTGTGCCTGTGCCGCCTGTGCCTGTGCCGCCTGTGCCTGTGCTTGCGCGCCATTGCCCATGTGCTGCTGCCTTGCGTTTGTGTGCTGCGGCACGCGCAATGCCTGCAGCCCTGCAGCCTGTTGCTGCTGCTGCTGCCCCATGCCCATCTGTTGCCCCGTGCCCGTTAGCTGTTGCAGCTGCTGCTGCATATGGTGTATCTGAAGCTGCAGTGCTGCCGTCCCTGCCCCCTCTTGCATTGCCCCTGGCTGCCACATGCCCGGACCCATGCCCCAGGGATGCCCCCCACCTGCGGTCTGTGCCGTTGGTGTTGGTGCCTGCCCCCCCTGGAACCCTGCTCCTAGCGGCGGCTGCCACATGCCCGCCCCCGGCGGCTGCCACATGCCCGCCCCCGTGCCCCCAATCTGCCCCCCCGATGCCTGCTGCGCCCCGGGTGGTGGTGGTGTTAGTGCATGCCCCCCCTGGTACCCCGTTCTTGCCTGCTGCGCCACCCTCGGCAGCTGCAACCTGCCCGGATCCGTAGGCAGCACTCGGGGAGGGGAGACCGACGGGCACAGGAGCCGCGCCCTCATCATTAGGGGCGAAGCAGCATCAGTCCCTGAGGCGGTGTGACAGGGGTTCCGCGGGGAGAGGCAGGAGGAGGATGGCCAGTGCCTCACTGAACACGTGTGAACGATCTAACACGTGTGAACACGTGTGGACACGATCTGGAGGTGTGAACGATCTGATGATCTGGGGAATGGGGCTGGGGGGTCAGGAGCAAACAAGCCCCCCCCCCTTGTGTCCATGATAGATCCTAGCACCTACCCAACCACACACACACAGCTGTGTTTGCAACCGCAACACCACGACGCACGCACACATTCTCGCTCTCGCCGGGAGAGAGGCGAGCGCACCGCAGGCAGGCAGGCCTGCACGTGGGTACAGGCACACATCACACACATCAAGCATGCACGCACACAC